>JAQPPZ010007551.1:0-86337 GCA_028583015.1 Wollemia nobilis
ATTATGGTTTGTTATGTTAAATTTGGACATTGCATTGTATTTAAATATTCTTCACTCCATAATGTAAATCATCAAAGCATTTAAGCATTAGCAATATCAATTTCAACCTTCACTTTAACCCTCTTAATATTTGTTTTAATAATAAACACTTACGAAGTTTTTTTTTTTTTTTTTTCAAATGTCATTCTCACCATCCCTAAGATTAGGCTGGTTAAAAAGATCATAACTTTTAGTGAAAGATGAAAAATTAACAATATTAAAAGATAAAACATCCAACGAGAATTTGATGCAGAGGCAAGGCAAGGGTCGACCTAATCCCAAAAACATGTGCATTGGATGCAGACCATCGAGGGGCCGGTTGGGACACTACTATAACATTCCATTAAATTTTTAAATTCTCTAAAGTCAATAAAAGCATCCTATAAAACATTCTGAAAACCAATCAAATGGAATTAGTTTGGCATTAATTTAACTTAGATTTCTTAAATTTTTTTTAGACACCACAGATTCAAATCTTATAAGTTATACTAATTCTTGTTTGAATTCTATATATCCATAAATAAAAAATTTCTAAAAACGAAGACCACCCAGAAGGGGAACACAAGAAGAAAGAACAAACAAATAAGCAAATGGGTGCAATGGATTCAACCTTGCTGACAGCTGAACACACAAATTTACAGCCAAGAACAATGCTGTTGAGCAGAATGGTGAAGTCTCCACGAGCTTCTGGATATTCCGACTGCTCGTTAAGAACTAAGCGTGTTATGGTCATCAAATCTGTGCGATGGGCTTCTGCTGCGTGATCCATCTGTGCATGGTACATGGTTTTTGTGGAACTTTAAGTTCTTATCGGAAAACCCTCATTCATATCACCCTTATCTAAAAATATTAACATTGACAATGAATGCAGTACATGGTTTTTTTTGTTAAACACTGTTATAATATAGTTTTAAGTTCTTATCCGAAAACCTCATTCATACCATTACCGAGAATGTGTGTAAGATTAAATTACAGTAGATGAGTAGCTATTGCATTATCTTAGTATAACTGTTCAGGATAAATCAAATTTGCAATACAGCCAATGACTTTATATATGTTTTGTTAGTAGAAGATAACTTGTAGTTTGTTTAGTCTTTGTCTGATGAGAGTTTGTCGATTTTATGCAAGTGTGTTTACAAATCAAAATTCCCAATCTGAGTCATTGGCCACAAACGATGCATCTCAAAAAAAAAATATAATATATATATATATATATATATATTTTTTTTTGATTTGGTTATTGTGTAAAATTTTATGATTGATTTACAGGCTGGTTGAGCAATCTCCTTCAACCATGACCCTTTGTAAAGTCAAGAGCTATACTTATCAATAGAAAATTTAACACAAATCTACCCCACACACCCACCCTCACACACTCGCCCACGCCACCCACCCACCCCTCACACACTCACCCAGGCCACGGTTTGAACCTTGGACCTCCCGAAAAAGAACCAAAGCAGTGCCGCTGCAGCTGGAGGTGCCTCACATGATAAATAAATAAAACATAGTTATTATAAATAAATAAAATACTGGATGTATTATTATTATTTGTTTTTTTAATGGTTATATGGGATTTAAACGGATTCCACTGTATTGTATATTATATAATGGTATTATAACAAAGTTTGAATATTATCTATGTATCATTTGGCAAGATTTCGAGGTCTTGTCTCATTTTTAAATTGAAAAATATAATCAGGTGAGCTAATGTCATTTAATTTATTATTACTTGTTAAATTTTATGATTTAAAAGATAAATTTAATTTTAAAAATTTATTATTTTTTGTTTTATAGAATATTTATATACATAAAGTTTATCATGAAAAGAAATGTAGAAAAAGAGGCATTTGTCTTTTTTAGTTGTAAATATGGAAGATCGCGTGACAATAAAGTTAATATAAAAATAGGGAAGGGTTACAAATGATAATAAATTTAACATAAAATATTTAGGGTTATTAAAATAAATTTTTATAAGGTTCTAAAGGAAATATGGAAAGAGTTGGTAGACATGGTATTTTTTAAATAATAAAGTCAAAATTCTCCTCACTTATTTATCATGATAGAGAATTTCAACTAATAACTATTGCAAAGGGTAGGAGACTTCTTTTAGAGAGCAAAATTATCTTTGAAAAGAGATTTTTTAATTGAGAGGGATTCAGAAATTATTATTAATGGTATCAAGAAAAATGGAGTCCTTCAACTTGACCGAACATTTACCCAAGGAAAATCATTTTAAGTAGAAATTTATAATTGCTCTAAGTCTTCCTATCCCATATTGCCTTAGTATGCACTATCTTTTGATAGATTACAAACCAACGCATCCTTTCACATAAAAATAGGCAAATAGAACTCTTAAAGCATCTATTGAAGCTCATCTACAATTTATTTGAGTTCTTTTCTTCCAACTAGGATATTAATAGAAATATTTAGGGTATGCAGGGTTGTTTCTAACTCGCCATACTCAACATAGGAAAACCTTTCTTTGTGTTCCATACCTATCAATAATATATCAATAAATAAATGACCTTGAAATTGTAGTGACTGCCTAGTTTGATTACGTCCTTTCTAGTTTTAGCATGTCATATTTTCTTTATTGGATGAACTTCGTAAATTTCTCATCGGTTATAAGTTATTCATGCTCAAACATTGGACTTGGTAAGTTGGAGTTTACTTTGTTAGATTATCTTTTATTTCTTGTGATTTACAGATATAATTTATTTTATGTTTCTATGTATTCCTACATATTCTTTTGTTTTTCTAATAATCCCTTAAGTTGCTTTTTTGTCTGTTTTTTTGTTAGTAGTGCTAATTTGTTGAAGCTTGATATCATTTTTATCATGGAACTAAGTATAAATGATTCTATGCTAGGTTTATTGTCTGGTTCAAACCTTGTCTTGTTGATTGTTGTGTTGATATCTCTGATAAGATCTTCAAATTCCTTTATGAAATGCACCAACTTTTCCATCCTCTTCACCTTTCAGTGAATTCAATTACAAATGGAATCAAGCATGATTTTGATGATTTGTGAATGAACATATTACCCCTAGGCCTTAGCATTGTAATTCTTCTTGAACCCCTCTTCTCAAGTTTTTAGGTTAACTATTTTCTTTTCCTTTTCTTGCCTCAACACTTCAACATCTTTCTTTGCTTGCTCCAATTATTGTTGGAGTTCCTCCTTTTCATTCCTCTTTGTTTCTAATTATTTTAGTAGTTGATCATGTTGGTGCTCATTGGATTTGATATCATCATTTTATCCTCAAGAACCCTTTTCATATTCTTTAATCATTTTTTATACTTATTGGCCTTTTTGGATGAATATTAATAATTTATAGAAATTACTCTTGTAGTTCTCTACTACTTTCCCTAGTGTGGCCCATTCTAGATCTAACAAATACAACCGTATGGTGTGGTCAGAAGGGTTTATAGTTAGTCTCCTTGGATCATTCGATATTGATGGTAAATATGCTTTATTATCTCACAAGTAAAGTTCTCCATGATCAAATAACCATACACAAATAATGCTCACAATATTGCATACCAAAATACTTCTCTATTACATTCATAAATCAAAATTTCTCACATAACAAGACTTATTATATTCAAATTACATTTCATGGAGCTTTATCTCCAATGTATAACTTTGCATAATAAACTCTTCAATACTCTTGACTATTGCTCTCCTCAAACATCTAGGAGATGCAACCTTTCACATACCTCATTATGACAAAGATTCATGATTACAAAATCTTCTACTTCACATCTTGACACATCTAATAGGGCTCTTCACTTTCTCTCTTGACACCTTGTGCACCTCACACTTGCACTCTTGACACCTTTCACACTTTATTTTATAACACATAACACTCTTCACACTTTGACACATACTTTAGACACACACTCTTCCTAATCTAAATATTTACAATAGTACCCAATGGTACTTCAATAATACTCAATGTACCAAATAATGTAATACATGCTAACACCCCCCCCCAATATTACATTATTTGGTATAAGGGATTTTAACCTTCGATCTCTAGTTCTTATTCTTCTTTCTTCAACTCTTTGTTTTGTTCTTCTTTTTCTTGGTCTTGGTCTTTGTCTTATATTTCTTTGAGTTATTTCTTGTTCTTGTTACATATCTCAACAAGCCATCACAATAATATGACTAATCATTATCATTTATGTTGTCTAAATTTTTATGTCACGTTTTTCTTCAATGTTTAAGTCTTCTTTATCATCAATTTCTTTAATATTCAATAATTATTTTCCTCTTTTATGAAATTGAACTTCCTAAGAAAGTAATGTCATATATGTTTTTTCCTATATCAATAGGTATTGTAATAGTATTTTTGGAGTCTTCACTTGCTTCATTTAGTTTTGTGCTTAGATAATCTTCAAGTGTTACAAATTGTTCATCTTTGGCTTCTTTGTAAGACCCTCTTTGATTTTTGATCTTCTTGTTTTCGAGCATTCTTTCTCATACTTTATGTGGAATGTTTTACATTTTCAACATTTCTTTAGTATCCTCTAAAAATGCATTTTGTTCTTCCATGATAATTTTTCGCAAGTCAATTTCTTCTCTCAACAATTTCAATTTCTCTTCAATCAAATTCAAAAAATAACTTATTTATCCCTTAAATTCTAATTAATTAATGTTAATTCTTTAAATTCTTTTCTTTTCTTATAACTCCCAAATTTTTATTTGAAATTCTTTCGTCTTTTCAAAATTCAAAATTCAAATTTCCTTTCTTAAAGATCTCAATTTCATCAATCTATTTTCAAATCATAATTCAACATTCATCAATTAACAAATTTTAAATTCTATAAATCATTTACTTCTTATGTCTCCCTTAGTCAAATTTAATCCAACTCATTCATTTCTTCAATAAATTTCATATTTCTTCTTATGTATCCCAAAGCAAATTTCAAAATTCCAATTTTCTCCTTTAATTAATTAATTAATTACTCATTCCTCTATTCAATTTATCCTTTCATTAAATTTCTCCTTATATCTTCAAAAATAAATTCAAAGCAATAAATCCTTACAACACACACCTTATAACTCCAATAATCAATTTGAAAAAATTTAAATGCGCCTTAAATGTTCGAAAATGATTTTTATCTTTCATAGCACTCGAGAAAACATCTTATTAGGGCAAAATGATGAGGGTGCTTAGGTAATGTCTTATTAGGGTAAAAGTCTTAGGGTGCTCATGTAACATCTTGTTAGGATAGAATTGTAAAAGTTGCCAATATTTATCTTCATTTGATTCATTTGCATGATTCACCTCCTTTCGAGCACTCCTTAATCCATAACTCAATTTTTTTTTATGCTACTCTCAGATAGCTTCTCCACTTCTGATAGTGCTCATGACTTCTCTTCTTTAGGTCATAGCTTCTATTTGATCACAGCTACAGTAGTGATACTTTTAGTGCTTTACATCATTCTTCACACAAATTTATCTTAGGTTACTCCTTCAATCTTCAACAAAGTAGTCTCCTCACCAGTCCAAATTCTCACATCTTCTTCACAACATGAAATCTTGTTTAGGCCTTCAAAACTCCAACATTATCTTTTACTCAATCCTTCATTTGGATCTCTCTTCCAATCAACAAATTTCCAACAAACACTCATCTTCAAACTTATAGAAATATCTCCTTAATAACTCTTCGTGCTCGTATGTGGACATTATTTTCAACTAAAGCAACTCTTTCAATCTGTCTTATCACTCCTTCAAATTATCTCTTGCTCATCCAATCTATCTTTCACATTAAATTATTTTCTGACTCCTATACTTCATCTCTCAACTCCTAAATCCATTCTTCTTCAATCTATCTCTTCTCCTCTTTAATATTTCTCTCAAACTCTCAACTCTTCACACTCTTTATCAAGATGACACTTGAACCAAGATGTCTTTTATACCATTGAAGGCAAACATGCCTAATTATATCCTAGATAAAATTCTCCAAGATTAAATAACCACATACAAATAATGCACACCAAAAATACTTCTCCATTACATTCATAATTTAAAATTTTTTACATAACAAGACTCATTACATTTGGATCACATTTCATGGGGCTTTATCTCCAATATATAACTTTTCATAATAAAACATTTAATACTCTTTACTATTGTTCTCCTCAAACATCCGAGAGATGCAACCTTTCATATGCCTCACATTATGATAAAGCTTCATGATTACATAACCTCCTACTTCACATATTCACTTTCACTCTTGACACCTTGCACACTCACACTTGCATTCTTGACACCTTTCACACTTTATTACATAACATTATTCAAACTTTGATACATAATTTAGACACTCACACTTCCTAATCTAAATATTTACAATAATGTCCAACGGTAATTCAATAATACTCAATATACAATACACCAAAAAAGGGCTTTAACAATGGTTATAAACCACCCTTAAATACCTTTAAATGTGGTTATATATCCGTCATCTATGAGGGTATCGTAAAAAGTCCATGACCTATGATGGTGGCTAAAAAGCTCCTTAAAAAAAACTCTCATAGGGTCTAAGAGGGCAGTTTATAACCGCCCTCTTAAGACTACAAGGGCAGTTGGAACCGCCCTCTTAGGACTAAGAGGGCGGTTATAAATAACCCTCTTAGGGTTATGACCTCTTAGGCCTAAGAGGGTAGTTTTAGGTCACCTTAAGACGATAGTTTTAAACCACCCTCTTAGGATGACCTACAAGGGAAGTTTATAACTGCCCTCTTAGGCCTAAGAGGGTGGTTTAAAACTGCCTTCTTAGGGTCCCATCTTAAAAAAATATATAGAATATGTGAAGAAATTAAAGCCAATATTTGGCATCTTTGGAAAGGTGACAAAAGATAGTTATGGGATCAAGCCAGGCCACTGCAAGCTAAACAATCACACAAATCACCTCTTCTCAAGAGTTGTTCAACATAACTAAAACAATCCCCCAAATATATTGCATGTTTCAACACTCTTAAGAGATCATGTCATACATCCTTTAATAGTATCATAATTATGTTGAACAAATCTCGAATAAAATTAAAAATATTTCATTCATACAAAACTAGAAAGCCAGAACATTTAAGGTTTGCTTTACATAATTATAGTATGATAAAACATCTAGATATTTTCAATCATCCAACACAAACAATACATAAATACCCACCCCTAATGTGAATCTAAATAAGTTATACAATAATACCAACTACCAAACCTTAACCATCATTACTCCACCATAATCCTAACCTTAAAGGTGTATATAGCCATAATCAAATTATATAACATTTGAATTGCACTATGATAGTCACACATAGCACAAAACACCCAAACAAATTGAATCCTTAAATACAAAAGCTATATAAGAGCCACATAATAATGACTACAACAACAAATTTAACAAGCTCCACTACTAGACCTTAACATAAAAGTAAAACCAATCAACTATGGTCCTACCTTAGGGAGGTGTGGCTTATAACAATGAGAACCCAATGGTCAAATGAATCCATAACATAGTATAAAATATAGAGTATACCTAATAACAATGAACCATGATTTTGTTGTTAAATATATTCCCTCCAAATGAATGTGTTGTCTTTGAATACCTTTAACAAATTACATAAACATTACAACAACTCTCACTACTGAATCATGTTCCATGGTTACATAACTTTGAAAACAAAACTTCATGGTAAGTGCTAAAATTTAATAATTTATTCCAGGAAGAATTAAATCAGCTATACTTGTTGCTCAATATGTTCAAACATCACAAGGCATCTTCAATATGAAACATAAATATCATAATGAAAATAATTGACCTCTAATATACAAAGAAAGTTATACTTGCACAGAATTATGCATAACAAAATTCAGATCTATACATGACATGTAAAAAGTCATAACTTGGAAATATACATATCAAATTTGAAAATATGCATTTTACATTAATGAGTAATAATCAACTTCTATATATTAGTTAAAAATAATAATCAACTTCTATAAGTACACTCCTTTCTACTCGACAATAATTAATGCTTTTATTGCACCCAACAAACAACACTACAAGAATGAATACAAGTTCATTTTTTGTAGATCCCTATCTTTCATGAATTTATTACATCAAGAACAATAAAGAAATTCACAAGCTTATTAGTACATGCTACTATTCACCAAAACATAATAGTTTTGAGTCGAAAAGAAAAAATATGATCTCCAATAAGATCCAATCCATTTAAATTGTACAATGTTATCAAGAAGCATTTTATCCACTTCAAAGAGGATACATTATGAAAATAGAATCCCAAGAGAGAGCAGCATAGCCGCCCATATAAAAAAAATTCATTATGCATAGCAAGGAAATTACACATGTATAATATTGTAAGTTGTTTGCATATCCTAAAATATCTGGACTAAATAACATAATATTTCTTGCAGAGTGAAGTTTATGGCCTTTGATGACCATAATAGTGGAAGAATACATTAGTTATGCAGACTAGTACAAATTCAACAAACCAACTAAACATACAAGTACATAAAAATTAGAGGTTTCCTTGACCTAACATTATTTGCATCCAAAATCAATTGCACATTCATCTCAACCAACACTATAGAAGCACCAACCCTAATTTAGAAGGTTTTAGAGCATCTTTAATGCGATAATTATAGAGGTAATAATGAAGTTGTGTTGTGGCTGCTCCACAACACACCCCAAAATTGGGGACCCACCTTTTTTACATGCTTTCCAAAGAAAACTGCAATGGCTCAGATGCAAAAGATCAAAGGAAAATAGCAAAAAAATGAAAAAGTGTCGCGATATCGCGACATGTTGCTCCATCGTGGCAGAAAATGAAGAAGTGTCGCGATATCGCGACATGTTGCTCCATCGCGGCGAAAATGAAGAAGTGTCGCGATATCGCGACATGTTGCTCCGTCGCGACCGAAAATGAAAAGTTGTCGCGATGTCGCAACATGTTGCTCCGTCGCGACCAAAAATGAAAAGTTGTCGCGATGTCGCGACATGTTGCTCCGTCGCGACCAAAAATGAAAAGTTGTCGCGATATCGTGACATGTCGCGTTTTCACGGTTCAAAATAGCAAAAGTACAGCCGAATGAAAAATGTCACGATATCACGACATGTCGTGTTTTCGCGGCCCAGACAAGCGAAATGCAGTGGAACGGAAAAGGTGTCACGATTTCGTGACATGTCACATTTTCATGGCTAGGAGCAGCAGAATGCATCATGAAGAGAAAATGTCACGATATCGCGACATGTCGTGAAATCGCGGTTCATAGAGGAGAGAGAAAGACAAAATGAAAAATGTCGCGATATCGCGACTTGTCATGAAATCGCGGTCGAAGGCAGCAAGAGAAGAGTCAATGCAGAAGTTGTCGCGATTTCGCGACATGTCACATTTTCGCGACCTAGGAGCAACCAAAGTGTACGGAATGAAAAGTTGTCATGATATCGCGACATGTCACCATTTCGCGACCTGAAGACGAGATGAAGGGCGAAGATGAAAAGCGTCACGATTTCCGACAGAAAGCAAGATGGTGCAGAAGAGAAAAGTGTCACGATTTCATGACATGTCGCGTTTTCGCGGCTAAGTGCAACAAAACACAACGATAGAGAAAAACGTCACGATTTCATGACAGGTTGCATCCTCACGGCCCAAAAAAAGAAAAAACGTCACGATTTCACACGAAACAAAAAAACGTCACGATTTCGCGACAGGTTGCATCTGTGCAGCCCGTTGACAAAAATGTCACGATTTCATGACATGTCTTATTTTCGTTGTGCATGAAGGCAGGCAAGGTTGCGGGCAGAAAAATGTCACGATTTCGTGACATGTCTCATTTTCGCGATGAAAGAAGAAAAGCAAAGTTGCATGCAGAAAAACGTCGTGATATCGCGACATGCTATTTTTGGTCACGATTTACAGGGGGCAGTTATGGAACATGCAGAGAAGCGTGGAACACGTGGCATAAAGGTGTAAGGGCTACAGAAGCGTTACAGTTCACAGAGAAGATCAAACGTTCGACATACGAGCAGAAAGTCAAAGACAACGAAGAGGCGAGGAATACGAAACGATGCAATCTAGGAAATGAAATGAAGCGCCGCAGAGCGAAATAGAGAACCGCACCAAACTTTAAAAGTCGAAGCATCGGACATTGTACAGGGGTCAATGGAAAACAACCTTCCAGGTCAAACCCTCAAAGGGTTGAGAGCTGAGTTGAGTAGGCCATTCTGGGCCTGTTTGAGCTGTTTCTCTTCCATAGACTGGTTTGGAAAACCAGACATTCTGCTATTGTAACATGACATATTTTTAATGCAGAAGTATTCAAAAATTTGCATCTTGTGGGCAAGAAAGAAGGAGATCTTCTATGCATGCTATGGATTTAATGTTTATTCTTTCACTTTCTTTTAGATTTCGGATTTATAGATAATGTTAAATACCACCTTTGTGGGTTACATTAGGCGAATATTTGAAATCTGAATTTTATTTCATACCCTAGGAACCAACACTTAGTCTATGGGGATTATGCATGTTCTGCAGGTCCAATAGGTTAGGTTGCATGCATGGAAACCTCACATCTTCGGTTTTGTCGGAACAAGATAGCATCAAACTGAATGCAATTTCATTTTCAGTTTGTTTTTTGCATTTTATTTTCTTTTTCTGCACTTTTCTTTCGAAAGTTCCACTTTATTTTAATTTTCAGACATTAAAATAAAAATTAAAAATATCAAAAATCCAAAAATAGTTCCATCATTTATGGCATTTCATCAATTTCCACTTTGAAGTTACAGCATGGTCATACAGGGACCAAATCACATTTGCTTTATTCGGGTTCAATGAACAATCATTAAAGTTTCATGATAAAATAAACCAACATTGCCCCTTGTTTTCAATTACTTGCAACCACTAAGGTGTTCCAAGCATTTTAATTGAATATCTTTATTTGAGATTATTAATACACAGATGTAAAATGCTAATATAGCGGAGACCTTGGAGAAGTTACTTGTTTAATTTCTTTGCAAGAGAGGATTTAGAACCCAAATCCTATCGGAGAGTGTGTTTTCACAATCGGGTGAAAATACCACTCAACAGATTGGCGCTAGAAGGAGGGCATGAATGAGTTTATTTCATTATGATTTTAAATGCAGGATCTAAATTTTGAATATTTCTTAATTGTTATGCTTTAGTCCTCTAACACTCACAGATTGTTAAAAGGAGGGCCTGAATTGGTTTACTTTATTCTATTTATGTTAAACAATTCAAGTATGTTGTATATCATTCTAACGCTTTTTGATTGTTCATACAGAAACAATGTGATTTGATTTAATTTTGAAAATTTTGGTTTTGACTAACAAAGTGTTGTTTCATGCAATTACTTTTCATTTGATTTTAATGAATACATCTCTTAGTTGATGCTAACTTGATTTTTTTATACATTGCAGGTTGAATATTCAACAGATTTGGTTCTAAAATTACATTTTAAGTTTCACTAATGGCAACATTTGAGGAGCAAATGGTATCCCTAAGAGCTGAAATAGTGTCTCTAAGAGAAAGAATGGTATCTATGATGGAGGATCATTATAAGGGTTTGTCTATACATGTGATACCCTATCAAATTCCTAAAATGTTATTGGAGTTTTTACGATGTTTTAATCAAGAGGTGCCACTAGGATACTTGCAAAAACTGTATGTCTACAAGGATACATTATGTCAATTCCAGATTTTCTATGAGGAGGTGGCTTGTAAGTTATTTGCATACATTTTGGATGATAAACCATTCTTTTGGTACAGCCAACTACCCATGGAGGTTAGGACTTCTTGGATACAACTAGAAGCAGCCTATCTTTATCATTTTGGTAATCAGGTTGACTTAGAAATCTTGAAAAATCAGTTTACCTCCATATGTAAGGAGCCTAATGAATCCTTGAGTCAATTCAATGGAAGATTTCATGAGTTGCACTCCCAAATGTGGGAAAATTTTAACACATTAGAAGAGGAAGCCATGGAAGTATACCTAGGAGCCATACACCCCACACTTGCTTCACTCATTGAGGAAAAAATGGGTGGCTTGTCTCTAGAGAAAATCCATGAGATCTTAGAAGAGATAGAACGACAAGGTCTTGAAGAAGAAAAGGCACAACATGTTCACATAAGAGATTGTCCTTCTAAAGATATTGATGCCAACCTACACCAACCATCAAATATAGCACCCTCCACTCCAATGATATCTAAGGTAAATGATCAAGGGGATGAATTTGAATATCCAAATCTTACAACCACCTTAGATGTAGTCCACGAGGAGGTGCAAATTGCTAAGCCAACATCCGCTAGTGAGGATTATGTAGAAATGATCTCATTCATAGAGATACATGATTATTCGGATGAAGGGGTTCTAAATTCAACAATGTTTGATATATGTGATAGGACGGAACCCACCATAGAATTGAATGAAGTGGTTGAAAGTGAAATTGGAGAAAAACCAATAAATGAATTTGAAGACATGATAGAGTTTCACCACTTGTTCTTGGAAGATACTATTGATGAGATGTGTAAAATTAAAGATCAAGAAATTCTTCACCCTCCAAATTATGATAAAATTGAATCATGGGTTACTAATTTGGATTATGATGGCCTTACAAATTTGAATTCAAGAAACGACCCACTTTTGGAAATAATTGAACCATCTAAGGAAGGTGAAGATGAATTTGATGAGAAACACATTGATGAATTGGAAGATGTTGAAGAAGTAGTTGAACGTCACCACTTGATTTTGAAAGATGATTATTATGATGCTTGGAAGAAGTGGGAAGACTTCACTCACTCCAAAACTACTAATGAAACTTGTGTGCCAATTGATATACAGGACAACATAATCGCCTACTCAAAGGAAGATATTACAACTCCTGTACAATTTGAGGATGTTTTGGAAGAGAGTTTCAAATCTCATCAAATTTTGGAAGATTATAATGATCCTATTACCAAGGACAAAGAAGAAAGTGAATTGATGAATGAATCAAAAGATCATGTCACAAATACCATGGAGTTTCATCCCACAAATTTGGAAGATAATTTTTATAATGGTTGGGGGAGATATGATAATGCATTCTTTTCTCACATCCCTATAAATGAAATTCATATTTCACTTGATATGCGAGATATTGAAACTTCTACCTCACATGAAGAAATACCATGGATAGTGAACAAAGAATTGGAACCAAATGACAAAGAGATTGATCAATTGGAAGCAACTCAAATGAAGGATCATCAAGATGAGTCATGGGACATACACTTTGACCAAAAACATTTGAGGGTTGAAAAGGATGGGCATGTTTTCAATTGGGTGCCCAATTTTGGTATGTTTGATGAACAAGTAATCAATGAAGAATATGAAGACCATGAGGTAAAAGAGGGAGTTGCAAATCCCCATCAAATTTTGGTAAATAAAAATGTTCAAAAGTTAGAATCTAACCTTTTGTGTTCAAACATCCAAGATTTAGGTGAGAATTTGCATGACCATGTTTTGAATTTGATTGATGTTTATGATGAAATGTCGTTAAAGGTGAATGAAAAACAAGGTATGATTTCTAATCACACCTTTGATAACATTGTTTTAATGAATGAAAAAGAAGTTGATGCACTTGAACTGTTAAATCAAATTCATCAACAATTACTAATTGAATCTAGGATAAAAACTTTTAATGATCCTAATTTAGTAAATATCCTAGATGCTTGTAAATTGTTGCACAAATTTGATTGGCCTACAAATTTGGAAAATGATTTGGCTTTGAAATTTGTAGAAATAGGCTCCTACTTACAAAATTGCATATTTGAAAAAGATAGCCTAATTCTAAATCAAGGATGGAATTATGAAATTTACATTTTAAAGAATAGACATGATAAAATTGAAAATCAATCATTGTCTAATCAATTTGAAAATTTGAATCTCACCTATGAGAATACTAATGGAACTAAATTTAATTGGTGGGGTGAGAGAGGAAAGTTGAAGTGGGTTGCATTGTTTGGTCTAGTCTTGTTTGTGTTGGATTCCCACAACATTTGGCATGCATATCATGTTATATTTTTGTTGAAATGTTCTAATCATGTTTGGGATCCAGGAAAGTGATAATCCAAGCTTTGCATCATCTTGTATTATATTGTACATTTGTATATAGGTTTTGATTTTTGGTTTTGGTTTGTGTTTTCAAGTTTCCTTTTAGGGATTGCTATTTGGATTTGGATTTAAGTTGTGTGTTGGTCCTTTGGACATTTTTGGTTTGTTTATGAAAAAAAAAAAAATTTGAGATGTCAACTTATGCCTAAGACTAGGAGAATATGAAACATTGGAATTGTGTTGTAGAAGCTCCACAAGTAACACAAACATTTAAATAATATCGTTTGAATCTTGTGATGCATGAAGTTGTCAGTTTTGCACATTATGGTAAAGTAGATGATATATTCCAAAAGAAGCAGTGCATTCATATCTCATGTCACATTCCACATTGCATATACATGTCATCTCAGTTACATTTTCATTTCATGTGCAATCATTGAGAAGGTGTCGAATCCTCTTAGGGTTATTCTATAACATAAAACATAAAAAAATCCTAAGGTTGGGAACTGATGCCCAAACTATCTTGAACCAAGCACATTCCATGCACATTAAAAAGAATCTTGAGCAAAATGGTCAAAACCATACTTGGATGAAAAGGTGAGGTGAAAAGAATATTTCATGTCTGTCCTATCATGCAACATAATCCTTAAAACAATGGTTTTTACCACTTCCATCAAGCTTAAAGTCTAAAACCAGAGTAGTAAGGATAGGATTAAATCCTCATCGAACTTAGGTTGAGGATCCAATTCCCCAAAGCTCTGATTTGACCCACATGGAGTAGTAAGGATAGGGCATAATTCTCATCTCGCCTAGGTTGAGAATCTGATTCCCCAAAGCTCCTATGTCTCATTTCATCATAAATCTTGGATTGGAAGGATCGTACTACATGTCCTCTGCAAAGGATGGGTAGTCATCCCAAAGGTCCAAGTAATAAAATTAACTAATATTTCCCATTTTATCTTAATATTGGATTGGAAGGATCGTACTACATGTCCCTAGCAAGGATGGGTAGTCATCCCAAAGGTCCAAGAAGTAAAAAAATTAATATTTCCCATTTCATCTCAATATTGGATTGGAAGGATCGTACTACATGTCCCTAGCAAGGATGGGTAGTCATCCCAAAGGTCCAAGAAATAAAAGAAAAAGAATGAATGAAGCCAAATCATGGATTATGGGGTTAAGTATGCTCATGCGTGGCAACATGTCTTGTCTAAAAGCAAGACCACTGATTGCTCATATGGATAGACTAGCCTGACCATTTCATCCATAACAGGTTAAATCATTTTGTTCAAGATGAGGTAATGAACTCCAAATCAGAATAGTAAGGATAGGGTTAAATTCCCATCTCGCTTAGGTTGGGAATCCTATTCCCCAAAGTTCTGATTTCACTTACACTTGCACATGGGTTCAAGATGGTAGTGACACATAACCAACTTTGGGATCTAATAAATTAATTCAGTATACATATATTTATTTGGCCTTAAGAGGGTTTGACAGTTTTGATATGTTTGTTCATGATATTAGAAGGTTTGAGCCTTTGCAAAGCAGGTTGTTATATCTCTAGCATCTTCATCATACATCAAATCCTGCACAAATCATTCATAGCCTTGCATACAAATCATAAGTGAAACTGACAATGGAATGTTGATCAAGTTCAAGTGATAGGGAATGAAAACACATTGCACACACCGAGCTGATACTTAATGATTCTGATGTTTCATGTATTTCTGATCTATCGGTATTTGTTTATCTTTTATGTGCTGACACCTGTATCTAAGCTTGTATATCTTCCAGGTTGGGTTCTCACCAAAATGCTCAGGAGCATTTGACAGTAGAGTCGCCATTTGTTGTGGCTGATCCACAACACACCCCAAAATTGGGGACCCACCTTTTTTGCATGCTTTCCAAAGAAAACTGCAGTGGCCCAGATGCAAAAGATCAAAGGAAAATAGCAAAAAAATGAAAAAGTGTCGCGATATCGCGACATGTTGCTCCATCGCGGCAGAAAATGAAAAGTGTCGCGATATCGCGACATGTTGCTCCGTCATGGCCGAAAATGAAAAGTGTCGCGATATCGCGACATGTTGCTCCATCGCGACCGAAAATGAAAAGTGTCGCGATTGAAAAGAAAAGTTGTCGCGATATCACGACATGTTGCTCCATCGCGATCGAAAATGAAAAGTTGTCACGATATCGCGACATGTCTGCAAGAAAAATGAAAATGTCACGATATCGCGACATGTCATAAAAAAGAAAAAAGTGTCACGATTTCCTGACATGTCATCTTTTCGGGCTAGCAGCAAAATGCATCATGAAGAGAAAATGTCATGATATCGCGACATGTCATGAAATCACGGTTCATATAGGAGAAAGACAAAATGAAAAATGTCGTGATATCACGACTTGTCATGAAATCATGGTCAAAGGCAGCAAGAGAAGAGTCAATGCAGAAGTTGTCACGATTTCGTGACATGTCGCATTTTCGTGACCTAGGAGCAGCCAAAGTGTACAGAATGAAAAGTTGTCACGATATCACGACATGTCGCCATTTCATGACCTGAAGACGAGATGAAGGGCGAAGATGAAAAGCGTCATGATTTCGCGACAGAAAGCAGAAGATGGTGCAGAAGAGAAAAGTGTCACGATTTCGTGACATGTCACGTTTTCGTGGCTAAGTGCAACAAAACACAAAAGAGAAAAACGTCACGATTTCATGACAGGTTGCATCTAGCAAAAAACTCTGATTTCGACAAGCAAAAAAAAACGTCACGATTTCTCGACAGGTTGCATTTGCGCGACCCGTTGACAAAAAATTGTCACGATTTCATGACATGTCTTATTTTTGCTGTGCATGAAGGCAGACAAGGTTGGCAGAAAAATGTCACGATATCGCGACATGTCTCATTTTCACGATGAAAGAAGAAAAGCAAAGCTGCATGCAGAAAAACATCGCGATATCGTGACATGCTATTTTTGGTCACGATTTACAGGGGGCAGTTACGGAACATGCAGAGAAGCATGAAACACGTGGCATAAAAGTGTAAGGGCTATAGAAGCGTTACAGTTCACAGAGAAGATCAAACGTTAGACATCGAGCAGAAAGTCAAAGACAACGAAGAGACGAGGAATACGAAACGATGCAATCTAGGAAATGAAACGAAGCATCGAGAGCGAAACAGAGAGCATTGCCAGAAGTTTAAAAGCGAAGCACAGACAGTACGGGTCACCTTCCACATGGACTGGTCAAAAACCGCTACGAACAGGGTTGCAGAGCTGAAGTTGATAGGCTATTCTGGGCCTGCTGTTTGAGTTGTTTCTCTTCCACAGACTGGTTTGGAAAACCAGACATTCTGCTATTGTAACATGACATATTTTTAATGCAGAAGTATTCAAAAATTTGCATCTTGTGGGCAAGAAAGAAGGAGATCTTCTGTGCATGCTATGGATTTAATGTTTATTCTTTCACTTTCTTTTAGATTTCGGATTTGTAGATAATGTTAAATACCACCTTTGTGGGTTACATTAGGCTAATATTTGAAATCTGAATTTTATTTCGTACCCTAGGAACCAGCACTTAGTCTATGGGGATTATGCATGTTCTGCAGGTCCAATAGGTTAGGTTGCATGCATGGAAACCTCACATCTTCGGTTTTGTCGAAACAGGATAGCATCATACTGAGTGCATTTTTATTTTCAGTTTGTTTTTTGCATTTTATTTTCATTTTCTGCATTTTCTTTCAGAAACTGTTATTTTGTTTTAATTTGCAGACATTAAAATAAAAAGTTAAAAATGTCAAAAATACAAAAAAAATAGTTCCACCATTTATGGCATTTCATCAATTTCCACTTTGAAGTTACAACGTGGTCATATAGGGACCAAATCACATTTGCTTTATTCGGGTTCAACGAACAATCATTAAAGTTTCACGATAAAATAAACCAACATTGCCCCTTGTTTTCAGTTACTTGCAACCACTAAGGTGTTCCAAGCATTTTAATTGAATATCTTTATTTGAGATTATTAATACACAGATGTAAAATGCTAATATAGCGGAGACCTTGGAGAAGTTACTTGTTTAATTTCTTTGCAAGAGAGGATTTAGAACCCAAATCCTATCGGAGAGTGTGTTTTCACAATCGGGTGAAAATACCACTCAACAAGTTGTCAATAACCTAGCCCAAAATTTAACTCCTTCAAGGGATCGTATTGCATAATATCTAGAGCATTGAACACATCATAGTATTTATTCTTTTCCATAATAAGGGCATCATTCATCAACTAAAGTAGAGGTGTATGGGTAGAAATATTGTAATAGGAGTATGCAGCCTTCAACATAGTGTAATTGGGGTTTCCAAGGATCAAATACGGAAGAGTGTAGAAGCTACAGAAGGCTTACATAATGTTTCATAGAACAAAATGCACACAAGGTTTTCAAAATCTCATGGGTGGATGAATGTATGACAACACAACAAGCTTTGTATGCACATGATCAATAACAATACTTCACTATAAATCAACAATTATTTCCCTATGAAATGAATACAACCATTCATCCTTATAAAGAAATATACATGATAGTACTTTATGAGGCAATATTTCTTTTCTATAAAACAACAATTCTTTCCTATGAAACAAATACATAGTCATTCATCCTTATAAAGATATATACACAACCATAATTTATAAAACAACAAACCATTCATATTATTGAGGTGATATGATGACAATGCATTATGATTTTACTTATTTCCAAGCAAACATAAAAACAATTTATGAATGCACACAACAATATTTTTCATAGTCCTTCACAATCTCAAGCTTTGCATAATGTTTCATAGAGCAAAGGCACAACATGAATGCATACAACAAAGCTCTTATAGTCCTTCATAGTCTCGATGATAACACAACAGGCTTACATAATATTTCATAGAACGAAATGCACACACCAAGGTTTTCAAAATTTCATGGGTGGATGAATGTATGACAACACCTCTTGCATGTATAAAAACAAGCAAGAAAGAAATTAGTTATGATTATATATGTAAATAATTTTTTTTTATTTCAAGTGCAATTCTTATTTACAGATATAGGTGAATGGACAACCTAAGCCCTCCATATAATGGGTAGATATCTAAACATCCCTACCCAACCAAACCATCAGAGATGAGGTGAGAGGGTATCCTAAGACTTTTATCAAATACATAAATATCCATCAATGCAAATCAAGTTTTACTGTTAAGGACTAGGACTAAGATCCAAACATGAAACATCAATTTCATAACTAACACTCACTCAACACAATAAACCTTCATTTCAACACATTATAACATGCATGCATGATTAAATTATTGGTATTTTGAGTTATTTTATGTTGTCATTGATGTCACATGGATCATTGATATCGCATGGATCACATTGAGTTTTGGTGGCCAAATGATATTTTGGAAAGCATGGATAAATACAGGGTTTTTGTGAAAACCAAGGCATGAAAAATAAAATGTTTTATTTAAAACTATGGATGCCAGATTTGAATTGGGTTTCTCTTAAAACCCAATTTGGCCTTTCGTTTCGTTGAAAAAGGTGCCCCAATGATGGAGATATTTAATTTTTAATATTTAGTTTAAATTTTAATTATTTAAAAATAAAATTAAAATTTAAAATTAAATATACAAGATTTTCGCCGACGTCATCAAAAATAATGAGGAGGCTATATAAAGGGGATACCTAAGGTTCATAAATTGATTCTTTCTCATGGTTAATAATCGTTGGCTAAGCATCCGAATTGAGCTTGTGCGAAAATCTTTTAGAAAGCAAAAGCAGCGAATAAACGAAGGTTGGTCGAAGTCCAAAGTCATCGTGGGCAGAGTGGCGCATTGGCAATTGGATTTTGGATAAGGTGTGTGGCAGCACAAATGTCAAGGTTTCAAATCCCCTTGACTACGTTTGAAAGGTGTTGGAAGAAAAGTGCTTGAAGCGCTTTTGATTTGCGAAAATGGAGGAAAGGTTTTAAGGCATGTTGGCCTTTCCATTTTGAATGAGCGGCTAGCTCGTGTGGCAACCTTAGCCGTGGCTAAGGTGCTCGTGGTGTGGGCAAGTCAAGGGTTCGAATCCCCTTGAGGAGGTAAATACGTTTTTGCTCTAATTAATTTTGTTAAGCCCTAAGTTGGAGTTATAAGGTGGTTAGGAATAATTAAAGTTTTTAATTAAACTTTGTTTTTATAAGGGTTGTGATTATTATTTCAAAAGTGGATGAGTTGTTGATTTAATTTGATGTTCATGAAATTGAGAATTAAGATTTAGGAGAAATAAGGAGTTGTTATAAAATAATTTATGAGAGGTTTATTGATTATTATTTTGATAAGGGTTTTTATTAAAAGGACTTTGGTGGATGTGTTTATTAAGTTGGAGTAAAAAGGTGTAAATTGAGTTATGCTTTATCTTGTGATTATTATTTGAAGTCCACTAACCCTTATTGAGATTGGAAAGGAAAGTTGTGTTTAGTGTGGCATATTTTGTGGACAACTTATTGGCATAAAAACAAAAAGGTATGGGCACATTCTCCTATTGATTGTTTATGGTGGTTGATTTCTAAAATATCGTTGGAGTGAAAAGGATTGATTGTGGTTTCCTTTTTGAAAGTGGTTGGTTGAATGCTTCAAGGTTTTCTTGTTTGAGATTTGTGTTTAAACCTTGCTTTATAAGCATAGTTGTTGAAGCCCATTGGTTATGTAAAGAACTTGAAAAGAACATGAGTATCATTTTTATGTGAGATTTGTGGTTGAGCATTATTGGAAACATTTGAGTTGGTTGATACATGCTTGGACTAGGGTTTTGTGAGAAATAGTTGTCCCTTGTGGTGATTGGTTGAGTTGAGTTGATTGAACCTAGTCAAGTGATTGTGTGAGGTGATTGTTCAAGTCCCATGAAACAAACCATTCTATAATTCTGATTTGAGTTGAGATTGAGCTTAGAACATATTGAGTCTCTAACAATTCTCTTTATGCTTCTATGAGTTGACTTGAGTTGAGGTTGATCTTAGAACATATTGAGTCTCTAACAATTCTCTTTATGCTTCTATGAGTTGACTTGAGTTGAGTTGAGATTTGAGTTGAGTTGAGTTGAGATCATTGTGGATCATTGTTGTCATCCATTGTAGAGTGCATTGCCATTCATTGTTGAGTTCATCTTTGAGCCTTGCCTTCATATATTTGTGGATGAGATTTGAGTACTATTTGAGCACGATTGATTGAGCCTTTGAGAAGGCCTTTGGGATAGATTTTTGGAATTTTTTTTGGCAGTTTGTGTATGATTGATTGAGCCTTTTAGAAGGCTTTATGGACAGTTTTTGGGACAAATCTGTGGACAATTTTAGACAAATTTGTGGACATATTTGGGAATTTTTTTGATGAGGTTCTGAGTGAGCCTATTGAGAAGAGTTGAGCAAGTTTTTGGTAATCTTGCTAGAGCATTTTTGAGCAAGTTCTTGGTGAGCTTTCTAGAGAATATTTGGACAAGTTCTATGTGAGCTTGTTATTACCTAGCTTTGAGCAGATCAAAGAAATTTGGACAAGTTCTGTGTGATCTTGTTGAGCAGTTTTGGACAAGTTCTGTGTGAGATTGTTATGCAGTTTTGGACAAGTTCTGTGTGAGCTTGTTATTGCCTAGCTTTGAGAAGATCAAAGAAATCATTATATTGGATAAGGATCCTTATTTCTATGTGAAATATTATAAGGAGATTATCTTGTGGAGTACCCCACATTGGGGGAACCATGTTAAATCTTGTGTCTCAATTGTGTATGGTGACTTGTGCTCTTGATTACTATTGCTATATGAGTTATTAATGCATATTGTTATATTTGGTTATTGCAATTAAGAACATTAATTGATATTGGTTTGGAAAGAAAGTAAAAAGTGGTCTTATACTGTTCACCCCTCCCCTCTCAGTAGAAGCTTGTGTTCTTCATAAATCTTAATCATAATGCCCTAAAAACACTTGCATTCTCTCTTTTTTTCACCAAATTACCTTCTTGTATATGACTAGCCAACTTCATGCTCAGGTTACCTACTCGCCTCACTCATAGCTTGGCTGCCTATTAATTATCTACTAGCATTTTCTAAAAATAGAACAAATTTTATGGAGTCATTGTCATTATGTTGCATTCCATATCCATGAAAATGAAACAAATAAGGATAGTTTAAAGATGATTGCAGAACATTACATGATGTTATATACATGACAATCAGTATAAATTTCGAAGATCATATTCAAGAGAGTATATAATAACCTGATCTTGTAGCCAAGTGATGAATGTTTAATTATGGATTTTTTGCAACACCCCTTCATATCTCTGCACGAGGGTTGGTTTCCTTGATACTCTTCAAGTGCTTCCTAATTTGGCCCAAATTTTGTCAAGCTTAGTTGGATCTAATTAAAATCATATATATAACAAAAACAAATAAACATCTACTTACTCTACCCAAGGCTAAAATTCATCCATGTTAAAGAGAATGCATCGATGGGCCTGCTTGTAAGAAGTTCATAAGGCCTCCCATAGATTTTAGTTTCTTCATCCTCATCACTCCATACCTTATTACGACCATGGTGATCACAATTGATTATATACCTCTCATGTAGTCTGCACAAAATGAAACAGATTCCTTGACAAGATAATATTTGAAAATACAACATTCGAGTCTAGCTAAGTTTTTTACATAGCCCTTAAAAATCTTCATAATTCTAAGAATGAAAACACACAATTTTGATTAGATGAGATCCACTACAAAAATTAGAAAAATGGTGGTTTATGAAACCGATGAATGCATACAAACCTCTTAAAAGGGTACATCCATCGATATTGTACAGGTTCGCATAGATGTACCTCCTGCACCAAGTGAATAGTTAGGTGCACCATGATATCAAAAAATGGAGGAAGTAATTTTCGAGCAAAAATAACGTCTCCAAAAACTCTATTGATAATTTTTCTACTTTTATAGGATCCACCACTTTAGCACATATATCTCTATAGAACATGCACAACCAAAAAATGGTTTGTCACACTGGCTTATCAAGAAAATGCCATAGCACTACCAGAAGAAGCTATTGCATGAGAACATGGTAGTCATGTGATTTCAGGCCCTAGATCTTAAGTTCTTTCATAGAGACACATTTTCTAATATTTGAACTATATCCATTCGATGCTTTCATATTACATAATGTTTGACAAAATATTTCTTTCTCAACCTTAGATAGATTGTAGGGTGTTGGTGGAAGATATGTCTTATTTCCATCCATTACTGGCCACAATGTGTTCTTGATACCCATATTTTTAAAATCTTCATAGGATTTTTTACCATCCTTTGAATTTTCATCGATACCTAGCAGTATTTCAAATAGGCTTTCGTAGATATTTTTATCCACATGCATCACATCCAAGTTATGAAAAACTAGAATATGTTGTTTATAGATAGTAACATCAAACATAAATTACTCGAAATTGAGAGATATAACAATAGATACAGAAATAAAGTTACATGTCGTATCTCCCAATACAGTAGATTGAATAATATAGATTTCTTCTTCCATCCTACTACATGAACAATCACACTATCCTCATCCATATTGAAAACACGAGATTTCGGAAACAAAAAGGATAGACTAAAAATGCAATGTAAACGAAACTAAAATAACGCTTAAACCCTATGTTATTGAAAAATGCGTAAAAAGAAAGAACATGAACACAAGATATCAAAGCAATATAAAAATACGGCCCTTTTATTGATATGCTTTTCAAATTTGTGTTACAATGCGTCTCCTTCCTTTTTAGGGGATAGGAGCGTTAAATGTTGGTCTTTTACAACTTGTTTCAGAATTCCTTCTTCCGCGTGCCCACATATAAGATGGGCGAACCAAAACGTTGTCGCCGCTTGCGTTGGTAAAGGTAGATTCCTCGTTGCTCCTCTAATGCTGCAAATCTGCGTTCAAAGAAACAAACAAAGAATCAGTAGCACCTGTGTATGAAAAATAAAAGATAAATCTAACGATGGTTAAAATGAGTCTAAATAAACTGAAAACTTGACAAAAGCATAATCATGAAACTAGCTAAATACTACAAAAGAAATAGTCACCAAAGGCAATAAAGCGGGGGGTGCCCGAAGGCAAACCACCCGCGGGTGAAACTTTGTTTCGACACCAATCCGCTTGGGATGGGTCCGAAACCTGATGTGATGTGTTGTCGGCAAATTGGTAGGATATTGTGGTCAGAAAAATCGGGTTTGGTTCTTGATTCGTGCCTTCAAAAGTCACCCAATAACCTCTCTTTCGATTAAGAGATTATGGATGTTGAAAGCACAAATCGCAAGTAAGTGAATTAGCAGCACTTCGTCGCTCAAAATGCTCCTTCTCTCGTATATCTTTTGGGTGAGGAAGCTCACCATTTTATAGACCCAAGGGGTCTCTTTGAATTAACATGCAAAAGTGTTTCTTTGCATGAATGCTTTTTTGTGAAGAGAAGACTTCTTCTTGATCAAGGGCTTCTTAACCGCCTCTCGTGCATGTCTTTGTATGTTTAGAAAAGCTCACTCGCACTCCCATGCAATGAAGGGATAGCTAAGTGGCAAATCTGAGTTGTCTTAAAAAGCTCACTCCCATTCCCATGCAGTGAAGGGAGAGTCAATTGGCAGATATGAGTTGTCAAAAGAACTCACTCGCACTCCTATGCCATGCAAGGAAAGCTAAGTGGCAGTTCTGAGTTGTCATGCGTCGAGATCTGACTTTTTGTCGGTCAAACCTGGCATTCATCCCACCCCGAAGCGAGCGCTGGTAATCGTCTCTGGGTGAAACGAGTACCAATCCGCACTCGTCTCTGGGTGAGACGAGTACCAATCCGCACTCGTCCCTGGGTGGAGCGAATAAGTAGCAGAGTGTCTAAAAGGTGCCAAATTGATCCTTGACTTGTAAAACTATTGTGTGAGTGGTTAGAACCACTATTTAACCTCTAGGGGCTGCCCTGGGGGCTATGTGTGTTAGTGCGATCAATGTTTGTAGTCACATAATCGGATTGGTGCTATTTTGGTGTCTACAGATGCCCCTTTTTGGAAAGCGCTGCACATGGTGCAGTGCTGAGCAAAAATAGATAACCAAAGCACTAATGATTAGGGTTTCTCAGTAACCTAACCAACTCTTGATGCCCCAAGTATGGAAAGGGCACGCATTCTTGAATCCTTGCTTCGACGAGCTAAGGAACTTAAATCAAGCATTAACCTGGTTCGGTGAGGTATTACTTGAACTTAGACATTGATCAGTCATGAATAGGCAAAGGGCGCAACCTTTTATCCACGAGGGAACCTTGAGTTCATGATTCACGAATGCCAAGTATATGATCGGTGTGTGATAATTGCTTGTTTGCTGCCTGCGCGATTGTCTTTTGCAATGATCCTTTGAATGCGTGTCATTTCCAAGATTGGGTATATTGTTGTTGATTGGCAACTAAGTGTGACTACCCCCTCAAGCGACGAATCGATGAGGGAATGACCGACATGAGAAAAGCGACGAGTCGCTTGACCCAAGATGACTTAAGTGAGGGTGCCTTCTGATGTTATCCGATGCATGCTCGAGCAGTTTCCCGATTGTTTTGACCTATTTTTGGTGGGTGTGAACCCATTTTGGGATGCCATTTGGGGTTAACATTGGCGAAAATCCGTCTTCCCGTGGAGCGGTCCGGCTATGGTAGCCTTCTTGGGGAGTAGGATAACGACAAGGTAGACCCCGACATCAGTTTTCTTATGCCAAGAGGTTAAGTGCAAGAGCACTTTTGTCCGGCAATTTTTAGTGGTTTTGTTGGCATTTGTCATTTTTATATTTTGGTTGTTTTTGATTTTTTTTTTTTTTATTCGTCTGGGGGGACGAACGCCATGATGGTACTCGTCCTGGGGTGGGACGAGCGCGCCTCCGAGGAAAAAGTGCTCGTTCCAGTCAGGGACGATTACCAGCAAGCAAAAAGGTATAAATAGGCGAAAATGACGGATTTGGCTCATTTGCACTGTTCATCGATTGCGATTTGGAGCTCTGGGGAGGAGGAGGTAGATTTTCTGACGCGAAGCGCTGCCGGATTTTCCAGCCACCATGAGTGCACAGACCGGGTCGTCAGGCGGCGGAGCCGAGGCGAGACCAGTAAGTGCACTATCTCCTCGAGTTTGAATTTGAAAAATGCAAATGTGTTTTTATTATGTTTTTCTTTTGTTTAAGACATGGAACCCTAATTAATTAAATTAAAAGGTGAATGAATTAAAGACCATGAAACCAAATGAAACGTGGATGCAAACCGATGGAAACTTAGATGGAAAACCGTAGGATAAACCCAAAATGAAACTTAGAGTAACACCTTAGGGTAACCACGGTTATAAAAATGTTTTTTTTTATGTGAATGGTAAAACTTAGGTCGAAACCGTAGGTAAACCATGTCCATTTTTTTGTTATTTTTATGAATTAAAAAAAATGAAAAATGGATGAATTTTTTTTTGAAATGGTAAACTTAGGTCAAAACCATAGGTAAACCATGTCAATTTTTTTTATTTTTATGAAATTAAAAATGAAAAATTGATGAATTTTTTTGTTGAAATGGTAAACTTAGGTAAAACCGTAGGTAAACCATGTCAATTTTTTGTTATTTTTATGAAATTAAAGATGAAAAATGGATGAATTTTTTTGTTGAAATGGTAAACTTAGGTCAAAACCGTAGGTAAACCATGTCAAATTTTTGTTGTTTTTATGAAATTAAAGATGAAAAATGGATGAATTTTTTTTTTTGAAATGGTAAACTTAGGTCAAAACCGTAGGTAAACCATGTCAAATTTTTGTTGTTTTTATGAAATGTAAGATGAAAACTTGATGAATTTTTTTGTTTTGAAATGGTAAACTTAGGTAAAACCGTAGGTAAACCATGTCAAATTTTTGTTTTTTTTTTTTTTTTTGTAATGGATGTACATGTGAATGAAAGATGTTACTGTACAGTTATGCATTTTTGTACATGTGATGGTAATTTGATGCATGTTTTTGATGTGTGTTATTTTCTATGATGTGCAGGTGGTGAAGAGTCGACATCGGGTACCGACTATTTTTTCTAGTGCCCGCGAGGCGTTGAGTGCGGAGGATCGGGAGTGGCTTGATGCCTTAGGGCTCAAGCATGTGGCTCGATTGGAGGCAGTTGTTGGGGATCGGGCATACATTACAGCTTTGATCAGCCTATGGGATGTTCGGACGAACACCTTCCATATTTCGACAGGGGAGATGACAGTCACCTTAGAGGACGTGTATCGGATTCTTCGGATTTCGATAGACGGGGTTCCCATCCGGACGATGCCACGAGGCCAGAGGACGGCTGTACTGACTCGATATTTTGGACATGGGGAGGATGTGGATGGGATGAGCTCGGTGGAGAAGGCGGAGCTGGATTGTCAGATTGGGGGGATTCTGGTACGATGGTGGTATGCGAGGGGAGTGTTGGGAGTGAGGCATGCACTACTCATGAGCCTCATTTCTAACATGCTCCTGCCAGACTCGTCAAGAGCGAGGTTCCCATGGAACCTATTGGAGGTGGTGTGGCAGTTAGTGGATTGTCCGATGACAGAGCCGGTGATTATGAGATGGGGCCAGACGCTTTTGGCTCAATTATATGATGAGTTGTATGAGGTCCACTGTCGAAAGCGGAAGGGGATTGGTTGTAGTTACTTGTTGTAGTGCTGGGCATGGCAGCATATAGCCGTAGAGTGACCACGAGGGCTACCCTGGACTACACGGGTTGACATGGTGGACAGAGATATTGGTTATGGTGCTTTATGGTATCGATCTGAGGAGCGAGGGCAGAGTCGATGGTTTGTGGGAGACGTGGACCATTACAGAGATGCATTGGCATGACTGACTCCAGGAGATGTGGTGTGGAGGCCATATCGGGATTGTCCCGCATGGCCAGAGGCTGATGAGTGGCTTCGGTGGGTCCGGAGGGGGAGATGGGTCATTGGACGACACGGGACGGAGCAGGAATACTTTCATTATCTTCGAGTGACACGACAGTTTGGGGTACGCCAGGGGTTGCCTGGGGAACCCGTAGTCTATCGACGTCGGAGCGATGAGAGGACCCTAGCTGCGTCGATCCTCGAGCCGCTAGGGGAGGAGGCGGATACAGTACTGGACATTCCAGACGTGGATGACGTCGGAGTGACTACCGAGTACCAGGAGTGGTGGACGCTCCGACAATGGCGAGGTGAGGGGCCATTGGGAGGGGATGAGGCAGCGGGAGGCGGAGAGGGTGCAGAGGCACCAGGAGAGGGTTGGGGAGCTCCTGCTGATGTGGACATGGTGGAGGTGGTAGATGCGGGAGAGGACTTTGGTGATGAGGAGCAGCCAGAGATGCAGGATGCTCCGAAGCAGGCCGATGCTCTAGAGAGGCCGAGGCAGCCGGCCGTGCCGGGGGATACAGAGGCGGGGTTGCGCGTTGAGGTAGCGCGATTGACGGAGGTGTTACGGAGGCGAGATGGAGAGCTTGGGGAGATGGCGTAGGAGAGGGATCTCCTATGGACATAGTTGGCAGAGCGAGAGAGCGCAGGGGCTACGTCTCATCGATAGGAGGGTGATACGGATGCTGCACGGGAGAGGGATCTCCTGCGGGTGCAGCTAGCATAGCGTGATGATGTAATCACATACTATCGTAGGCGGGAGGCAGAGTGGAGTCGACATCGACGAGAGATGGAGGGTGAGATTATCCACCTTGGTGGGCGAATACCAGAGCCTTCGATGAGTGGCTCGTCGTATCGGACGAGAGACAGTGGGACAGAGCAGTCGACATCATCCCGTCGCAGGCGACGAGATGAGGGAGGCGCTAGTGGGCATGATGTAGGGGCGAGCAGTCGCCCTGAGAGGTCCCAGAGGACCGATACTATAGGGGGTAGTTCTCGTCGCATCGATCCTGCGTGATCATGGTGGCCGATGCCCTAGGTTGGGGGTTTTTGAGTTTTTGGATTATGGGAGCGAGGTCCGAGGACCGGTTCACTGTAGCCTACGGGCAATTTTGTTATGATATATATATACAGATGACTCTTTTTGGTGTTTATACATTTTTCATGATTTATTTTTATGTACATGTTTTTATATTGATGTATGCATATGCGATTATGAATGCGATGGTTCTAATTTGTATGATGTATGCATATGGAATGAATGAAATGAATTGTTGATGATTTGTCAATGCACCATAGACTGTACAAGATTTGACTCACTTGCTATAGTAATGGGATAACTTTGTGGAATGCTTGTGCATGTGAAAACTTTGTTTTTGTATTTTGTCTATTTTCTGATGGTGATGTACGGAATGAAATGTACCGGTTGTTTGAAAATGTAGTTAAGCTTTTCTGAGATGCAGATATTTTAACTAACTAGCCAAGACTGTACATTTATCTCGCGAGACTTTTGAACAAGGTCTAAATCCGACTTGAATTTAACCAAGTTATTTCACATCCCTGTGTGTGCAATTGAGTTCGTTTATGTGGTATTTGTCAGGATACCGCCAGTGCCAGATGGGCTTTCAACCGAACCTGTACTGAGGATCACCTAATTAGCTCCACTAACTCCTTTATTGTATTTAGTCAGATTAATCTACGATGCTATCTAGGATACCATAAGCTAGCTCATCCACATGCAAACATTGATCTGTACACAAGTTAATGTGACAGATATATCGTCATGCGGGAGGTTTACCGCCAGTGACCGATAGGCTATCAACCAAACCGGTACTGAAGCTTGCCTCATGACCTGTCGAAATGCTGAGAGTTCCAGGGATTCAAGTTCGACTCCCTTCTTTTCTTCAATTGTATTGGGATACTTGCTCCTTTGTAGTGATAAAATCATTGTTTATTTTTGTTTTATTTTTTTTTTTTTTTTTTTTGAGCAAGGGATTTGGATATGGAGTGATGAGAATCACTATTGTTTGTGCCTTTTGATGTGTGCACTGTAGGATGTCAAATTTTAGTGTTTTGACGTTTTGCAAATTTTTGATGTTTTGCAACTTTTGAGAACTTGGGATTCGTGGGGAATTGGGTAGGGAGGATGCTTGTCCTTTTGCCAACTCTCAGCATTCTTAGGGTCATTCGCACAGGGGGATGAGCAAGATAGCCGTTTCGCTTATGGTGACCTGGATTACTTTGTAGGTTTCATCTTTCGTTCACACAACTTAGGAATTATTATATGTGTGTTAATTTGTGTTGGGATGTTACGTAACAAGGCGTGATCCAAGTAAAACTTTCTCATGTAAAATCTGCTTAACTGTGTACAGTTTTTGGCTAGAAATTTAAAAACAGCTGAATGACGAAAACCCTATATACATTAGGAGACAACTGACGATGCGAAAAATGGCGATGGTGCTATTCTAGATGTAGGCGTTTATGAAAATGGATCTGATGTGGAAAAGGATGGAATTTCCAAGTAATGACTGTCTATGGTGCTTTTGACTTGTATGACCTAGCAAATGTATAATGTATGGATGCGATGCCTAATGCAACCTATATTTTTGTATTTTGATTTTTATGAGAATGCATGGAATTGGAATGCAATTGTTTTTGTGATTTTGATTTTTATGAGAATGCATGGAATTGGAATGCAAATGTTTTTGTGATTTTTTTTTTTTTTTTTGAGTATGCATGGAATTGAAATGCAATTGTTTTTGTGATTTTTGATGATTATATTGTTTTTGTTTATTTTTGAATATTTATTTTGACCAAGCAGTTATGGTAACGCTTGGAGCTTTTGGTGTTGACCAAAGGGTTTATAGATACCTTTGGAGCATTTAGGGATGACCAAGCGATTATGAAAATCCTTGGAGCTTTTGTCTTGACCAAAGGGTTTATAGATACCTTTGGGGCATTTAGGGTTGACCAAGCGATTATGATAATCCTTGGAGCTTTTGTCTTGACCAAAGGGTTTATAGATACCTTTGGGCATTTAGGGTTGACCAAGCGATTATGATAATCCTTGGAGCTTTTGTCTTGACCAAAGGGTTTATAGATACCTTTGGGGCATTTAGGGTTGACCAAGCGATTATGATAATCCTTGGAGCTTTTGTCTTGACCAAAGGGTTTATAGATACCTTTGGGGCATTTAGGGTTGACCAAGCGATTATGATAATCCTTGGAGCTTTTGTCTTGACCAAAGGGTTTATAGATACCTTTGGGGCATTTAGGGTTGACCAAGCGATTATGATAATCCTTGGAGCTTTTGTCTTGACCAAAGGGTTTATAGATACCTTTGGGGCATTTAGGGTTGACCAAGCGATTATGATAATCCTTGGAGCTTTTAGTTGGACTATGGCTCTCTAGATGTGGAATGGCCTCAAATGAATGATGTTCAAGGGTTCTGTTTCCTTGATTCCTTCAAGAGAGGCAAGCCGGTATGTTTCGGGTCCTATTCTACTGTCAATGATGTAAGGACCTAACCAGTTTGCCGTGAACTTGTCCCGTAGATGGGACGACAAATTAGAATTCTGTTGGTTCTCTTTTAAGACCAAGTCACCAACCTAAAATTCCCTAAGGTGGACTTTCATGTTGTATGCTTTCTTAAGTCGCTCTTGATAGATACGCAAATGCTCGAGAGCATTAACGCGTCGTTCATCGAGCAACGTTAGTTGATCTAACCGGGCCTGCCGCGTAGTGTCATCATCGATGAACTCTTGCATTGAAATGCGCAGGGAAGGGATTTCCAACTCAAAAGGCATGACTGCCTCGGAGCCATACACCAACGAAAATGGAGTTGCCCTAGTGGGCGTTCGAATGCTGGTGCGATAAGCCCATAGGGCAAGCGGGATCTGAATGTGCCAGTCCTTATGATTGTCTACAACTATCTTTTTGAGAATGGTGACTAGCATTTTGTTTGACGCCTCTGCTTGCCCATTTGCCTGTGGATAATAGGGTGTTGAAAAGTTATGCTGAATCTTGTACTTTGTGGTCAAAGCACGCACATCTTTATTCTTGAATGGTGTCCCATTATCTGACAGGATCTTGGATGGAATACCAAAATGACATATGATGTTATGCAAAATAAACTCCGCAATGCGGGATCCAGTCGTAGTGGTCAGCGGAATTGCTTCCACCCACTTGGTAAAGTACTCTGTGGCCGTTAAAATAAATGTGTGATGACCAGACGATGCAGGGGAGATCTTTCCAATTAGATCAAAGCCCCACTACGAAAAAGGCCAAACCGATTGAATCGGCTGCAAGGCCTGAGAAGGTACGTGTGTCAAATTAGCATGGTGTTGACACTTCACGCACTTCTTCACATATGCGCAACAATCTCGCTCTAAAGATGGCCAATAATAACCCATGCGAAGAATGCGCTTTGCGATGGCCATACCGCTGAAGTGGCCACCACATGTACCATCGTGAGCTTGGGTGATCGCCCAAGCGGACTCTTGCTGGTCCAAACAACGAAGGAGGATTCCTTCATAATTTCGATGATACAAAATGTCTCCTAACAAGACATGCTTTGCCGCTTTCTATTTGAATGATCTTTTCATGGCTTGTGTCAATCCAAGTGGGAGATTACCTAGCTTGAGGTAATCCCGAATGGGTGTGTACCAATCTTGCTGATCAGAAACCTCGATAGTATGAACGGCCAATCCCTCTTGAAGTCCATCCCGAACAAAAGCTGAGCGGGAGAGAACTTGTAAAAACAACGTGGTGTTGCTAGTAAGAGGGGTCGGGGAGAACAAGGACCCCCAATTGGCTTGAGTCAAACAATCTCGAATTCGAGAGAACTTATCCGGAGATGGTTCAATCTGGATCAGGTGGATTCCTGGCGTCAGATCAGAGCTTGCACGCTCCATCGCAGATTGCGATAATGTTTTAACCTGAATGGTTGTCATTTCACCAGAAGGGTCTTGCGGGATGAGTGACCCCAAGGAGGCCATAGTATCCGCAAAATGATTTGATGATCGAGGGAGTGCCTCGATGTCATACCATTCAAGTTGTGCCAGGAATTTGTCCACAAGGGCTTTGTAGGCCTGCAAAACTGGACATTTACATTGGAATATCCCCTTTACTTGATTGACAATTAACAACGAATCACCAAAGATGTTCAATCGTTTAATGTTCATGGTGATTGTTGTCTGAAGACCTATGAGCAAGGCTTCGTATTCTGCATTGTTGTTGGTGCACGGGAAGTCTAATTTAAATGACAAGGGCATTGGAGCACCTTGTGGAGTGAAGAATACAATTCCCGTGCCACCCCCTTGCTCACATTTAGAACCATCGAAGAATAGGGTTATGTCAGCCTGTGACTCAGGCTCATCAGAATCTGGCGATTCTGAAACATGGAAGACCCCATCATCAGGTAGTTCAAAAGTCAGAGGCTGATCGTCTTCAAGAGGAGCCTCAGCTAGTTGATCGGCGATGACTTGACCTTTTATGGATTTTTGTCCAATGAACTCTATGTCAAACTCCGTCAACAACATGATCCATTTCGTCGTGCGGCTACTATGATAAGTACGACTCATCATGTATCGCAATGGATTCTCCTTAGACACAACATACGTCTTATTACTGAGCATGTAGTGGCGTAGCTTTTTGGTAGCAAACACCACTGCCAAGAGAGCTTTTCAACGTATGCATAGTTAAGTTCATAACTGACCAGGGTGCGGCTAAGATAGTATGTAGCCTATTCTTTGTGAAGTTCATTTTTCTGGGATAGCATGGCACCCAGTGCCACCTCAGTGGCTGAGATGTATAAATAGAATGGCACTCCTGGTCTAGGTGGTGCCAATACTGGCGACGAAGCCAAGTACTATTTAATGTCGTCAAAGGCAGACTGGCACTCGTCATCCCAATGAAATGTGACCCCCTTATGCAATAATTTATTCATGGGTCGGCATTTGTCAGATAACTGCGCTATGAAGCGCTTGATCGACGCAACCTTTCCCTGTAGACTCCTGAGCTGCTTGATGGTGGTTGGGGGACGCATTTCAAGGATTGCCTTGACTTTGTTTGGGTCGACCTCGATTCCTCGTTTGGAGACTATGAAACCCAAGAGCTTTCCAGAGGTGATGCCAAAGACGCACTTCTTGGGGTTTAGTCTGACTTTATGTTCAATGAGGCGATCAAGGACCTTGCTCAAGTCACCGAGGTGATCTGGGCGCAAAAGAGATTTGGCCAACAAATCATCCATGTAATCTTCCAAAGTTTTGTGCATGTAATCATGAAAGATGTACGTCATGGCACGTTGGTAAGTGGCACCAGCATTTTTAAGGCCAAAAGGCATGACCTTATAGCAAAATGTCCCCCAAGGCGTTGTGAATGCCATTTTTAGTTGGTCCTCGGGATTGATACGAATCTGATTGTATCCTGAGAAACCATCCATAAGGGAAAGCATTTCGTGGCCCGTTGTGGCGTCTACCAACGCGTTGATGCTTGGCAAGGGAAAATCATCCTTAGGACTCGCTTTGTTAAGATCTCAAAAATTGGTGCATATGCGAATCCTCCCATCGGGCTTCTTGACGGGAACCATGTTAGACAACCATGGAGGATAATCCACACAGATGACAAACTGGGCATCCAACAACTTTTGTAACTCATCTTTTACCATTAAGGCCACTGTTGGGTGCATCTTGCGTAGTTTTTGCTTTACTGGCTTGATTGTCGGATCAAGCGTTAAATTATGCGTGACTAGCTGTGGGTCTAGTCCCGGCATATCCTTGTATGACCATGCAAAAACCTCCTTCTTTTCCTTAAGAAGGGCAACATAATCGGCTCGCTCTTCGGGGGAAAGACTTACCCCTGACTTGAGAATCCATGGATTCATTGGATCTGTGCCGATGTCTACATCAGTCGTTGCTTCGACCGACATATGGGATCCGTCTTCCAACTGGTGTGGAATTGGGATCAGATGGATATCGTTTGCTGAATTAAGATCATCATTAGGAACGTCAAGTTCCTCTTCAGCATGGAAGACATCCTGAGTCTGTCCTGGAGTGAAATGAAACATCCCACCGCAAGGCCAATACTCTGATGGAGATGGTGGTGTGTCAGCGCGATCCCAATCTATAGCCTCTATGTCTAGATGCAATGATCATGTTGGATTGGCTGGATCATGGATGGGGGCGGTCAAGTCAATGGAGATCATGTTTATGAGATGATGGTAACCTCCATTACCGCAAGTGTGATAACTCTGACATTCGGGATGTTCTTGGTGCGTTGGATCTGGCTCTGTAGGCACTGGCACAAAGGGATCAGCCCTATGCGTGGACCTGCAAATAGGGTCTACCCTAGGCACTGATGGTTTGATAGGGTCTCCAGGCGGAAGATGCTCTCTGTATACCTAGAGTGGCGGGTGCAGTAATTGCTATAACTGCATCGGGTTGAGATGCCACCTATGTCTTGGACCTATGTGTAAGTGTTCAAACATGTCATCTATGTCCAAAGGATATTGTTGTTGTTGAGGTAGCCTATGCTCACTGGGATCATTCAATGGGAACATCATCAGGAAGCTTTCTTGATCGTCATTCATTGGATATTCGTGCGAATGATCGTACTCCGACTCATCTTCAGAAGACCCTTCGTGGTCTTGTCCATCTTCCCCTTGTGGGTGAGTCCATGAGGTTTCTCCTTGTTCGGCCATAGGGAAAGGGTTGTTGAGGTCAACAAGGTTATTTGTTTGTAATGGGAAATAATCCCCCAATGTATAAGTTGTATTTGGATTGGCATATGGATCCGATGCCAACCCATCCTTGTTGCCTATCCCTAGGCTTTGCATGTTTTTGACCAAGATGTCGAGGGGCAAAGGGTGATTAAACCCTACTCCTGACTTGTCATAAGGCATTTGGTATCTTGGTTGGCACAAAACACGCATTCCTTGTTCATACCTGCCTAACCCGTATCCATGCCAATTGCATTGGCTAAGATATCGTAATGCGAAGTCTGGGTTAGCCAGATAATTGACATCTTCCACAAAGGGATCTTCATCTTCCTCTTCTTGTCGGGAAGGTTCAACGCCATGATCCAGGCCCCCAAAAATAAAGTTTGTCTGATTAGGTGGGTAGCCTAAAGGAACCACGGAGCCTATGGGGAGTCGAGGTCTTCCCATGTCTTGCATAGACTGAAGTGTGGGCGTTGCAACAACATTGCGCACTATATACTCCCCCATGCCTGTGTTAGACATCTCAACAGTAATCGTTGGTGATTGAGAGGAAGCGAATGGGAGTTCTCCTTGAGTCCACTCCATGTGGGGTGAACTAGGCGTCTCAACTTCCATTCTATTAGGCGTCTCTTCTGTAGAGATGTTGGAGACTAGAGGTGGTTCCGCTTCCAGGGGCTTCTTTCCTTTGTCCGTTGGTGTGGCCACCGTAGGTGGCATCGTTGTGGGAGGACCGGATGAAGAAGATGAACCCGCCTGGGAATTTGATTGATTTGGTAATGGAGATTCTTGCTTAGTCGGACCCCTCTTAGATGGATTTAACTGGAAATCCACATGCGTTGAAGGGAGGGTCGACTGCGGCATGATTTGCACTGAGTTGCAATATTTAAAAGGTTCCAAATCTACGGGGACCACGTGCACTTGTCCTTCAAATGTATACTTCAAACATTGATGAGCAATTGAAGGGACACACTTCATATCCCGGATCCAAGGCCGCCCAAGCAAGATATTGTAAGCCATCTCACCTTCTAAAATGTGGCACAACGTATGAATGGTCTTTTGTCCCACTTGTATGGGTAGGACAATTGTGCCAACTATCGAGCATATCGCATCATTAAATGCTCGAAGAGTATAAGTGGAAGGTACAATGTGAGAGGCTGGCAGCTTCAAATGTTTCAGTGCAGCGGTTGTAATAATGTTACTGGACGAACCAGTGTCTACCAACACCCGCTTGTACGGAGTCCCGTTGACCCATGCAATAACGTGCAGGGGTGGATCCGCTACATCTCCAGTCACCATTTTTAACTCATCTTCCCTGAAGGTGATGACTGGTTCGGTACACTGTTTGACATGCCCCACAAAATTGTTGAACGAATTCGCTTCGTGGGGATGCAACTCAATTGCCTTTAATATCTCCATAAGAGCTTCCCGATGGGGTGCCGATTGTTGAATAAGCTCATAGATGGAGAGCCTAGCCGATGTGGTCCGTAGACTTTGAGTAAGTCTAGTTCGAATCGTGGCCACTGGTCTAGGCGGGGGCAACTGTGTAGGATTCGGTTGAGGTTGTGACGTGGATGGAACTTCCCTGGTGGCTGTCGCGGGGGCAGCTCCTGGGTGTCTCTTGTTTCTTGTCACAATGCTAATCATCCCAACATACCCCTCCATGGGGCAATTCTGTTGCACTTCGTTGACATGAAGAGGTTTTGCTTGTGCATCATGTGTGGGTAAAGGATCTTTGAAAACACCCATTTGTTGGTTGTTGGGTGCGATGGGGTTATCCACTACCAATGTGTTATTGTCAATGAGGTCTTGCACTAAACCTTTAAACGTCCAACAGACATTAAGGTCATGCCCTTTCCTTCTGTGGAATCTACAGTAAAGATCCTCTCTGTAGCCCTTAGGCTTTGGCGCATTAGGATCGATTGTTGGAATCTCTGGCAGATTAATCAAGTTTGCCGCTGACAAACGGTCAAACAAGGAGTCCCTAGACTCAGTGTATGGTGTAAATTGCCGCCTAGGGTGATGCTGCTGATTTTGATCTTATTTTTTATTATCTTTCTCATAGTTATTGTGAGGCACCGCCTGATAATTAGCCTTTGGAGGCTGTGTTGCTTGGGCAGGCGTAGGGGCATTGATAGCAACTTGATTGACCGCGACGGGTTTCTATTGCGTATTCCCTATTTTGGTGCTCTTATTCCACTCTTTTTTCTTAGGCTTGGCAATTTTGCCATCCTGTATCTTGATCTCTTCGATAACTCTAGCTTGCGCCAGAGCTTCTTCTAAAGTGGCGTATTGCTGCAGCTGCAATAGCACAGAGATCGATCGCAAACAGCTCTTTGCAAACATTTGAGTTAGGTCGGACATAGGAGGGAGGTAGGACAACTTTGAAAGCAACGTCCTCCATCGATTCCCATATGCCACCATAGATTCCTCCTCATACTGCTTGAGGCTAGCTAGATCACTTAGTGATGCCTTTTTCTTTGTGTTGAAAGCAAAACGTTCTAGGAATGCGTCCACTAGCTGATCCAAGTTGTAGATGCTATGCTTCGGTAGATGGGTAAACCAATCCGAGGTAGATCCTATGAATGTGGTTATGAATGTTCTTAATAGCAATGCATCATTGTCTTGTATACCGAAGCATTGGCTCAAAAATTGAGTCACATGCTCTTGAGCATCTTCATCCCCTCTAAAGAGTGCCAACTGGGGCAGCTTGAAATGTTCGGGGTATGGAGGTGTTGGCACTGATGGATGCACCGGATGACTACGGAGTTGGCGTAAGGTAGGCTTTTGGGGCCCAGCAGTCTTGAGTTCCATAGTCTCCAAGCATTCTAACAACACTTTGTATGCATCGGAGGACGTAATCTCCTCCTCCTTGGTTTGCTCCCGTTGTGGGTTGCGGGGAACTTGAGGCCTTTGGAGGGATAAATGGGTAGCATCCCTTCTGCCTTGATAGGGCATTTCAGCCCGCTCTTCTTCTTGGTCATAATCCTCATAATCTTCTTGAGGAGTGTTTGGCCTAGGCCTGTAAACATTGATGGGTGCCCGCGGAGGATGCCCATCACGGTTGCGGGGAGTGGCCTCCCGCTCAGGTCTAGGAGGTCTTAGAGGTAGTGCTTGCTGAAGTCGCGGAGACCTATCTCGCACTAGGGGGTTGTGCCTCACATACATCTCAGATTGTTGTGCACGAGGGACTGGGGCCTTCTCAAGCGCATTGTTGTGAAGCAATTCAGCTGTCTGACGCTGAATGCGCTCTTGATTAAGGTGACACAAATGTTCTAATTTCTGTTGGTCTTGCCTAAGCCGCATGATTTGCGCTTGGTGGGCGGCTAGTTGGGCAAATGCCAAGTCATTTTGTTCCATCGTCTCTTGTTTAGGAGGCCTAGATGTCTCCCCTACATATCTGTTTCGATCATGGTGCTCTGAGACCCCTATATGTTGCTTCCCTCTGTCGAGGTTGGCAGCATTGACTTGAAGCTCTGGTCTCAATGAGCGATCTGGATATAAAGCGGGTGTAGACGTGCATCATTCCCACACTATGTACTATTCTTGAGGAACGTAGTGATCCTCCTCACACTCTCTGTTATATGCATAAAAGGTGCGGGCAGAATTGTCTTGCCCTGTCGGGAGAACCTGATATTCTGGATATGGTCTACTGTGTCCGACATTAATCAGGGGTAAATTAGGAGTAACAAAATCATATGGTTCCTCCTTTTGGACCCTTTGTTGTTCTAGAGCAGTACACAGTGCTTCATCACTAGGCCACCCAAAACGAACTTCCAAGGGAGGCCTCGTACTTAGACCAAGTGCTACATATTGGTTATTTTCTTGAAAAGATTGTTGTTGCTTAGGAGTACCCCCTAAGGAGGTGCCTCTATAGTCCTATCTATTGATGGCATGAGTTGGAGTGCCCCTCAAGGAGGTGCCTCTAGAGCCATGTTCTATGTGGTTGGGCCCCGCCTCTAGAGCCATGTTCAGCATGGTGTGAACTAACTTGTGTACCCTACCGCCAAGGCGGGATGGCCAAGTCTTTAGGGCTATATCGGAGATGATTTGTCTCTCTTGGTGCATTTTCTGCAGCTTCTGCCCGTGATTGGGCTTGGCTACGAGTAAACACCATGGTAATGTTAACCTAAAGATGCAAAAATTCTTTTTATGATTTTCTTTTTATGATTTTTTTTGTCTAAACAGAAAATAGCATACACACACAAGCAATGATTATCTCTTTTAAAGATTAATAGTGTGCCCTAAATCTGGTTTAGTGTGTTTTTGTTGTTTGTTTTTGTTTTGTTTTTGAAGATTTTTTGTGAAAACCGTTTAAATGCAATTATGAAGGCTCTTATGACTCCCAAAATGGTCGCCCCTTCAATATACCATTGTCGGACCGATATACCAACCTCTCTATATACCCGCCCTTACGTGAGGGAGACTATAGGTACGTGAGAGCAGATGATACGTGGAACATAGGCGGTACGGAAGGGGAATCACTCTGTTTATGACACCTACCATAGAAGACTTATCCTCATGCGCTAGGAATCACCCTAGCTACACTCGGTCGACTTTCGTCGGGATTTACGTCTAGCAACGATCGCGATCGGGGTAATGGATGCAATATCTCAAGCCAAAGTGATAATGGAATCCACCTTTGGTCTTGCTCAAGGGTTGGGGTTTTACGACCAACTCCTTGTGTTTAAAATACCACGTGGTGTGTGGGGTTCATTTTAATTTGCAAAAATTTGAAACAGGCAAACAAAAAGGAAACTTTCCCTAAGCCATACAAAACTGAAAACCAGAAAACAAAAAACAAAAATTTGATAGAAGCTTGTTAAAAACCCCTACCTCTTCTCTGCCCAACAGGATGTTTCTGATTTGCTCTAAAAAATGCACAGAACTATACTCGTCCCTGGGTGAGGCGAATATCAAAACAGTATTCGTTCCAGGGTGAGACGAATGCTTATTCGTCCCTGGGTGAAACGAATACCAATTCTGTAATCGTCACTTGCAGAAACGAATAACAGTTTGATGATTGAAAAATAGGTACCTGTAATCAAAACAAGCAATTTCAGATCAGAAATCTAACCTAAAAAAAAATAGAGGACAGAGGTCCCACCGTGATCGCCATTGAAAACACGAGATTCCGAAAACAAAAAGGATAGACTAAAAATGCAATGTAAACGAAACTAAAATAACGCTTAAACCCTATGTTATTGAAAAATGCGTAAAAAGAAAGAACATGAACACAAGATATCAAAGCAATATAAAATACGGCCCTTTTATTGATATGCTTTTCAAATTTGTGTTACAATGCGTCTCCTTCCTTTTTAGGGGATAGGAGCGTTAAATGTTGGTCTTTTACAACTTGTTTCAGAATTCCTTCTTCCGCGTGCCCACATATAAGATGGGCGAACCAAAACGTTGTCGCCGCTTGTGTTGGTAAAAGTAGATTCCTCGTTGCTCCTCTAATGCTGAAAATCTGCGTTCAAAGAAACAAACAAAGAATCAGTAGCACTTGTGTATGAAAAATAAAAGATAAATCTAACGATGGTTAAAATGAGTCTAAATAAACTGAAAACTTGACAAAAGCATAATCATGAAACTAGCTAAATACTACAAAAGAAATAGTCACCAAAGGCAATAAGGCGGGGGGTGCCCGAAGGCAAACCACCCACGGGTGAAACTTTGTTTCGACACCAATCCGCTTGGGATGGGTCCGAAACCTGATGTGATGTGTTGTCGGCAAATTGGTAGGATATTGTGGTCAGAAAAATCGGGTTTTGGTTCTTGATTCGTGCCTTCAAAAGTCACCCAATAACCTCTCTTTCGATTAAGAGATTATGGATGTTGAAAGCACAAATCGCAAGTAAGTGAATTAGCAGCACTTCGTCGCTCAAAATGCTCCTTCTCTCGTATATCTTTTGGGTGAGGAAGCTCACCATTTTATAGACCCAAGGGGTCTCTTTGAATTAACATGCAAAAGTGTTTCTTTGCATGAATGCTTTTTGTGAAGAGAAGACTTCTTCTTGATCAAGGGCTTCTTAACTGCCTCTGTGCATGTCTTTGTATGTTTAGAAAAGCTCACTCGCACTCCCATGCAATGAAGGGATAGCTAAGTGGCAAATCTGAGTTGTCTTAAAAGCTCACTCCCATTCCCATGCAGTGAAGGGAGAGTCAATTGGCAGATATGAGTTGTCAAAAGAACTCACTCGCACTCCTATGCCATGAAGGGAGAGCTAAGTGGCAGTTCTGAGTTGTCATGCGTCGAGGTCTGACTTTTTGTCGGTCAAACCTAGCATTCGTCCCACCCCGAAGCGAGCGCTGGTAATCGTCTCTGGGTGAAACGAGTACCAATCCGCGCTCGTCTCTGGGTGAGACGAGTACCAATCCGCACTCGTCCCTGGGTGGAGCGAATAAGTAGCAGAGTGTCTAAAAGGTGCCAAATTGATCTCTGACTTGTAAAACTACTGTGTGAGTGGTTAGAACCACTTTTTTAACCTCTAGGGGCTGCCCTGGGGCTGTGTGTGTTAGTGCGATCAGTGTTTGTAGTCACATAATCGGATTGGTGCTGTTTTGGTGTCTACACATGTCGTATCTCCCAATACAATAGATTGAATAATATAGATTTCTTCTTCCATCCTACTACATGAACAATCACACTATCCTCATCCATATTGCGTTTTCTTTTATTTGAGTTGCTCTTTCCTAATTTGGTGGAATTTCTTATATTATTTTTAGTATTTCCATCCCATTAAAAGGTTTGAGTGGTTTATTGAGCTCTTGTTTTCCATTGAAAGATGTCCTCTTATGATAAAATAAATTATTTGGAGGAAGGAATCTCCTATGGCCCATGTAAGCGATATTTCTACTACATTTAAGATATTTTGCATAGGTGTTCTCTCCGCATATTGAATATGTTACCTTTCACTTTGTCATACATCCTGATAGGGTTCCATAAGCAAGAAAGTCATGGATAACCCACATCATTAATGCTCTCATATTAAACGTAGTATTGGAAAATGCATGATACATTTCTACTCCTTTACTCCATAGTTCATGCAAGTCATCAACCAATGATTGTAGATAAACATAATTATCATTGCCTAATTACTTAGGACCAGATATTAACAAGGTGAGAATTGAATATTTCCTCTTCATCCACATCCATTATGGGAGGTTGTAAGTGACCAACACAACAAATCAATAACTATAAGTAGTACTAAAGTTGGCAAAAGGGTTGAACCCATCAGTTGCCATTGCAAGTCGTACACTACGTGGATCATCTATGAAATATTTACACTCAACATATATAGTTTTTTACACTGGGGAGTCGACTAGATGTCGCATATTGCCATCTAAACTCCTATGTTGGAAATGCCACCTCATATTCCTCGTAACCTTTGTAGAGCTATAGGAAGAAAGCAACTCACTTTAGCCACATCTAACAATGTTGAAAGAAACAAACACAACAAAGCTAATGATATAATTAAATCCCTTACCTATACATTCTCTTCAACCTTGGTATAATGAGGAAATACCTCAACACCTTCGCAGGAACATTAATGCATACCTTTTGTGAACGAGGGTCAACTTTCCATCGTGATGCACCACATGTTGGGCAAGCTTACTTCTTTTCATGATCTTTACAATATAAAATATAGTCATTGATGCATGCATGTATCATTACATAATCTAATCCCAATGGCCTCATCATTTTATTCACTGCATATGTGGACTCTGGAACTGTATTGTTGATTGGGAGCATATCTTTTAGCAACTCCAATAAGTCACCAAAGATTTTTATTGACCAACCATGTTTTGCTTTGATATTATACAATTTAGTGATCACTGATAGCTTTGTGTACTTTGTACAACCTAGGTATAATGGTCGTTTGGTATCTTCGAGCAAGCTACAATATTCACCAATAGGAACATCATCTTGTCCACTCTTTGGGAAATTAACATTGAACAATCCATGTGTCATTGACTATTCCAATGATGTCATCTTGTACATCTTTGGTAAGTGGACCCTCATCAGTGGTAGAGCATGTTCTTGATGCATATTTTTCAAAACTAGAGGGTTGTTCTCCATGCAAAACAAACTTGATATATGTCTTGTCAATCTTGTACCAAATCAGGTAGTCACGAACCTTTGAAAAACCAAGAGTTTCCATATTTGAGCACTTTCGACATGGACATCTAGTTCTTTCAGGGTTTGTTGAATTCTTTCTTGTGAAATCCAGGAATTGGTGAACCCTATGATAATAGTCCTCACTATTTCTATAAAAAAACCCCCAAAAAATAAGAAAGTATAGTTATACAGGTAGATCTGATCAAAAGCATAACTTTTCTTCATTAATGGAGATAACATAGTTGAAATACTTGGCTGCTCCTAGCCAAGATTTGTCCATGATACTTGATGGACATAAAATATTGATCCAATTGACCTAGCTAGAGTTGGTGCTCTAAGTCTTGATGATGATCTAGCTGTTGAAAGTAAAGATAATAATCTTACTACCCAAGCGCAACCTACACAAGGTAAGTGAATTTTCTTATGCAAATTACTACTAAGACCTTGACAACGAGCATAACCAAGAACAAAACAACCAAATATGTTCTCCACATATGTAAAGACAACTCTAATTCCCATTTCTCAAAATAACCATCATTAAAAAAATATCACAATCCAAATAAGGAAATACGTTGCATCCTCCCTTAATTTCAAATCAACATATCTGAAATAATTACAATAATAGTGAAACTTATTAGTACATTAGGAGTTTTGAAGCTTTTCAACAATACATAGCAAGATGGAGTAGATTCTAACTTATAGAGATAATTTGACATAGAACATTGTTAATTAATTGGTTATAATAGCATCCCCAAATCCTAAATTCTTTGCATCCCCAAACCTTAAATCCTTTGCATTCGCAAGCCCATAAAGGACTATTCTCAGTATGTGCCATTATATGTTCACTGTTGCTATCACATTGATTTTTTTTTCATAATTCATGGCTTCAAAAACTTTGCCATATCCTTCTTACCAATATTTTATACTAGAAGCCAATATGCCCTATAAAGAGAGTTTCAAAAAACAACCAAATCATTTTTAATGGAGAGATAGATGACATGCTAAGTGTCAATTTTGGGAAATTCATATTCTCTTTATGGGATTGGTAGGTCCATAGACCTTAACAACGAGCATAACCAAGAAAAAAACAACCAAATATGTTCTCCAAGTATGTAAGAACAACTATAATTTCCATTTACCAGAATAACCATCATTAAAAAAAAATCTCACAAGCCAAATAAGGAAATACATTGCATTCTCCCTTAATTTCAAATCAATATATCTGAAAATTATTACAACAATAGTGAAACTCCTTAGTACATTAGGAGTTTTGAAGATTTTCAGAAATCCATAGCAATATGGAGTAGATTCTAACTCATAGAGATAATTTGACATAACACATCGTTAATTAACTAGATACAGTAGCATCCCCAAACCCTAAACCCTCTACATTTCCAAACCTTAAACCCTCTGCATTCCCAAGCCCATAAAGGACTATTCTCAGTATGTGCTATTATATGTTCATTGTTACTGTCACATTGAATTTTTTTTCATAATTCATGTCTTCAACAACTTTTCCATATCCTTCTTACCAATATTTTATAGTAGAAATCAACATGCCCTATAAAGAGAGTTTCAAAAAACAACCAAATCATCTATAGTGAAGAGATAGATTGACATGCTAAGTTTTAAGTTTGGGACATTCACATTCTCTTTATGGGCTTGGTAGGTTCATAGACCTTGACAATGAGCATAACCAAGAACAAAGCAACCAAATATGTTCTCCAAGTATGTAAGAACAACTCTAATTTCCATTTTCTAAAATAACCATCATTTAAAAAAAATCTCACAAGCCAAATAAGAAAATACATTGCATCCTCCCTTAATTTAAAATCAATATATATAAAATAATTACAGTAGTAGTGAAACTCCTTAGTACATCAGGATTTTTGAAGCTTTTCAGTAATACATAGCAATATGGAGCAAATTATAACTCATTGATATAATTTGACATAACACATCATTAATTAACTAGTTACAGTAGCATCCCCAAATCCTAAACCCTAAACCCTCTAGAAGATGTAAGGAGATTTCTTAAGTGTTAAATGGATGAAAAACATGCTTCCCAAGCATAAGAAGAGTGTGGTATTTATTTGGTAGCCTACTCTAGTGAAGGATATTATATCTTTGTTCAAGCTTATCACACACCTCAAAGAGCAGGCCTTTCCTAAATAGCCATTAAGGGGATATTGTGGAACTGAAGCCTTTGAGATCTGGTAGAGGTATCACCCTACCCAACTCCAGCTAAAATAAAGCAACTCCTTTAAAATCATGAAAGAAAGTGTATTGTCTATAAAAAAACAAGGCAAGTTTCAAACAACGAAGCAACTAAAGTAAAAGAAAAATACAGGAGATGAATCCAAAAAATTAAGGGCCAATAAGAGCAAGAGAAGCTAAAACCTTACAAAAAATAAATTGTACACTTATATGACAATTAGAACTTTATAATTCAATGACCTAATAAAGAAGATATGGTCAAATAGAGCAATGAGAAGGAAAACATGCAAGCAACTTATTTAATATCAGGGATGGATATGAACCATTTTAAATAGGATCCAAAGAAATGCACTGGAACAAATAAGAAGTGAAGGACCAACAAGGATTCAAGCACTAAGCATGCACAACAAGTTCTACTTTTCAGGATGCCAACCTCAGTTAGATAAAAGGTTCACATATGAGTTAAATTTTTGTTTCCATATATTTTTCTTGTCATATTCTAATGCAAGGTAAACAACATTAAAACAATTGTTGTTATATTAGTCCTGTTGGTAGGGTCTTATTGTAGACACCTAAAACATGCCATGGTCAGCAAGACTACTTACATGGGTACACTCATAGGTCATGTGACTAAACCTTGGGACCTTCCAAGTGTCAAAAGTGGTTTTTACCACTCATTTGGGGCATTTTCAGCCCATCCAAGCCTGGCCGCTGTAGACCAGAGTGGCCAAAATCCAGCCACTGTAGCTCAGAGCGGCCAAACCTTAGCCACTGCAGATGACAACGACTAAGCTTTTAATGCATTTTTCCACCCATCCAGCCTAATCTTGGGTGGAAGTGGCAGTCTGCATGCAATAAGGATGAGCGGGGACAACTTTGCATTCCTCCTCACAACCAGTCTACATGGAAGACTCAAAGTCCAGATTTAGACTTCAGTTAAACATAGAAAAACAAAGAGCTTCTCATGCTAACACCTAGTACGCATGAGGGATTCAGTCCTAGGGTTGAACATTGACCTAGGGCTTCAAAACACTTTATAAGGAATAAACCTAAAAGCACTAGGGGACTTTAGACAGCTTCTTGGACATTCTTGGACCTCCTTAGACCTTCTTTCATCAATCAGAGAGAGGGAGAGCATCATACATCAGAACATTGAATAGGTTGGATCATTGAGGAGAGCTTCTAAGAGACTTGGAGAGCTTCCCTTGGAGATCGATTCTTGTAGCGGAGCCCTGTCAGATTGGAGGGCAAATCTGAACACATAAGGTAATCATTTTAACATTAGTAGTGGACTTGAGCCCATAGCCTTTGGATCAAGAGAGAGATTTCACCTTAGCGGTCGTTGTCCTGGATAGTGGCCCGCAACCTAGTCTAGGGTTTTAGGTGTTAGTTTCTTTTATTCTGCTTTATCTCTCATTTCAGTAGCATAAGCTTTATTTCAGTTATTTTCTTGCATAGTACTAGTTTCATTACATTTATTGAGATTATTCATTGCTAACAACCTCATCCGGGGAGGCAATCTCGGACATCTAAGCGTGTGTTGTTGTTTCATTGATTTCAGGGCTACAGGTTCAATCGAGAAAATCTACAACATACGAGTACAAGAGGATCCCTCTAGCAATCAGACCTAGAGAAGGAGGCATCTGTAAGCCCTCATACATTTTTGTGTGCATCACTAGGAAGCCTTATAAAGCATGCCCCCTATGCGAGGGGATATTTCATACACTTCTACCCTCTTTTGTGTGTAAAATCATGTATCAAATGAAGGGTATCCCTTAGAGGGATTCATATGTAACCTAATCTAGAGAATATCAATAATAAAAGCATTCATTCATTTACTTCTTCACATTCTAGTTATATCTGCTTTGTGCCTTTCATTTATTGCATGTTTAATATTAAAGGATTCAATCGAATCACAAGTAGAGTAGTTGGTGGATGGCACATCGCTTCCCCGAGGTCGCTACAGATGGTGATCACGATGGGACCCCTACCTAGTTATTTAGCTTATTTGCATTTTTTACCTCTTTACTGACTCGGGTTTTGTATACAGGTTTAGCCACTCTGATCTACAATGGCCAGAATTTAGCCACTCTAGTCTACAATGGCTAGAAGTCAGCGCTCTAGTCAACAACGACCAGAAGTCAACCACTCTAGTCAACAACGGCTAGAGCTAGAGTGTAGTAGAGGTCAAAACACTGACTCTCTGAGCTGGATTAAAGGTTGGTACAACTTTTTTGACACTTTATAGTTCTCTATCTATTTTTGTTCCATTAAAATCAGTGATAATTAAGAAATATTTCAATTTGGAAAACTGAAAGAATGAAAGAGAAAGAACTTGTATCTTGCACATCCTAGGTTTCTTTTTAGATTTTCCACTAGGCATTGCTAGGAACAATGACTTCTATCTATAAAGTTTACCCTAGAATCCAATGTGCTAGACACTGTGTGATTGGTTTGCTTGCTTTGAGGCCTTTCTAAAGGCCATACTTGCACCTAATAGAGTGCATTCATTAATCTCATAGTAGCTATGCACCTTTCTAAAATTGAAATGCATTTTGCATTAGGCATATAGGGAAAGTTCATTGCTGCTATATGATGCATTCTTATTCATGCAAAACTTAAAATGAACCACACACACACATTTCTTTTAAACATTGGGGAGTTGGATTTCATCACCAACCCTCAATTCAGTCCGGTGATGTTGGCATTCATCTCCTTCCACCGGTTTTCCCCCTAGAGCTTCATAGAAATGGATTGAGGAACTTACTTATAGTGACACTAAGGTACTTGTGTTCAAACTATCTCCCACTATTGGAACAATCATTGGTTCAGAGTGGAAGAGCTAGGTGAACCCCCCACTAGGATTTAAGTGGTGTACCCTAGTCTCTTTTGAGAAATCATGTTTGGCATGAGTGTTCTTGATTATCACTATGGATGAGTCTCCTCATTCTAAATCCAAAGCAACAACAAGAAACAAGAAACAACCAAACATCAAAATACAACAAATAGTTTAGGGCACACTTAAATTTGTAATCAAGATAAACATTTGCTTGATATTGTTTGATCATATTTAAGTGCAACACAAAAGCTAAATTTCCAAAAACAATGGTTAAAACAAGAAGTAGACATCCTCGGTCTGACACCGAGGGAGAATCCGAAACAACACATACCCTTAGGCGAAGTCATAGTAACATTGAAAGACCTACTCGAAAGACCGTGAGATGCAGTTCTACGAGTCTAAGGGGTGATAACTCAACCCTTGGGGGATCTCCTCGAGAAACCCCAAATAGGGAACCAAATCAGGGAACTACATCACATCAACACAAAGAGGCCTCATGACCATCATCATCAAGGAGACATGAGGAAACCTCAAGGGCTTCCTCTAAACACACAGAAACTTCTCAGAGACATGAGGAAGCTTCAAGGGCTTCCTCCTCACATAGACATAAAGAGGGTTCTAGACCCCATTCTTCACATAGGGATGATGAGGTTTCCCCATATCCATCCTCATGGAGGGTAGAGAGGGCCACAAAACCCTCATCACCAAAAGGGCACACAAGAGTCCCAACATCCCAACATTCACATGAGACACTTAGAATAGATCAACCCACTAAGGGGCAGGAAACTAGAAATACATCCAGTCATAGACATCAAATAGAAGATATCCTTCACACAAGAGGAAGGATTCCAATAGACTATGACCTTATTGGAGTAAATGGCACCCCATGGGATCAGCCATGGAAAACAAGATAGTTGGATGAGTTGGATCGGTTGCATCCGAGGCCACCTCCCAGAACCGTAGCCACAGAGAATTCTACATCTAGAAGTTCATGAACCATGACTTCTAAGCCCACTTCTCAAACTAGGGGTGCCTCAAGGTGACCCCATAGTAAACATATAGAGTCTGATCATAGAGACACTCAACAATATACTGAACAAGTCACATTAGCTAGCAAGAGCAAAGAGATAGCAAAAACCTCTTCGAGAGATCTATGAATCAAAACCACTAGGATAGGGTCAGATAAGCATGAGTCCTCTATGACCATGCAAGTTAACCATGTGCGATGGTTAGAAAATACCTTATGCAAAGAGCGAGAGCTTGTAGAAGCTCTTGAACATGATAAACAGAGAGAACGGTTGTTGCACCAACATGAGCAACATTTGAGAGAGCAAGCTGAGCAGCTAGCTCAAAGCAACCAACAAGCAAATAGAAATGATCATCAAAGAGATCAACATGCTGACTCACCAAGAGAGGAGCGCACTAGAAAAGAAGGAAACCCACAACAAAATCACCCTCCAAATCATGAGTGGAATCCAACTGGGGGGAAAGGGTAAACTTAATAGAGCAGGATCAAGCACATCCTGAATCCCCTCATAGGAGGGAAGAAAATAGAGCAAATCAAATGGATAGAGTGTTACCTCCACCGCCACCATGGGGGGTCTACAAGAGGAGGAACTCCTCACCTCAAAGGCCTTCCAAGAACTTGCTAAAAATATGAAGTCCTTTGAAAAACAAGAGATGACTGGTAGCCAACCAACATTAAGCAAGATACACAATCAACCATTATGTCTATCCATCCCTAGCCCCACATACCCTAAGCATTTTGAGATGCCTAGGTTGGAAAATTTTAAGGGTGAAGAGGATGCACAAGAGCATGTTACTAATTTCATCAATGCATATTTTCATATTGAAGACAATGATGCTCTCATGCTTAGGACATTCATTATGACATTTGTGGGCGCCACCACCTAATGGTTCAACCAGCTGCCCAAGCATAGCATATCCAATTTTGAACAACTAGTGAATGCTTTCTTGAAGCATTTCTCTTTTGGTGCTAAGAGGAAAGTGAACCTTTTAGACCTAGCCAATTTGAGACATTATGATGATGAGCCAGTAATGGATTATGGGAATAGATGGAGAAGAGTCATGGCAAAATTATCATTCTCCATCCCCATAGAAGAGATCATCTGGATGTTCACCAAGAGTTGTTCCAAACACATTTCCCTCTTGCTACAACTCCAATAGTACCCCTCATTTGAGGAAGCTTTGGCATAGGCCAAACTCATTGAGGATATAAAAGTAGATGAGGGAACTATCAAACTCCGAACCAAGAAGGAGTGGAACAAAAATGACAAAAATGGCAAATACAAGCAGAAGCAGGCAAGCCCTACTCTAGTTAATCAAGTGGTATTGGCTACGCCTAAGGATGGGGCTATGCACCAACCCCAAAATTATCAAGCACAACCCCCACCAGCCAACTATGATCAAAAGAACAATCAGGGGTGGAACAAAGAGCGCAAACCCCCTCGCTATTTCACACCATTGATAGAATCAATGCAATCAATCTTCAACCAATTGAGTGAGGTGGGAAATATCAGGTTCCATGATATACCTCTTATAGATCCCAACCATCCTAAGCCAAAAGGATATAGGGAAGATCAATTTTACCCTTATCATAGGATACCAGGGCATAATATTGAGGTTTGCATTGGTTTCAAGCACCAAGTGCAAAACATGATTGAGGTGGGAGAACTTAAAGTGGACAACCCACTAGCCCCTGACAACAGAGATATGGGCATCTACAAAAACCCACTACCAAACCATGAGGTCCCTAGAGGGCAAGGTGCACAAGTCAATCAGGTCCGAATTGATATGCCTACCCATGGGTGTGTTGGGATGGTTGAAATTGTCAATATAGCAACTAGGACTAGATGGTATGGTCAACCACAACCTCCTGCAGCTCCCATTAATGTCCCAACTACACCTAGGTAGAGGCAGGGGTAAGACAACCTTCCAGGTCCACCAACCCGACCTGTGGTAACCATTCGGAGTAGACTCGAGCAAAATTTACAAATGACTCTAGCTAAGCTATCAATCTATGAGCTCATACAATAGTCCCCAAAGCACAGGGAGACCTTGATGGAGATTTTAAGGTCGATTGAGCTCCAACCACAAGATCCAAATGCATTCACCCATTTTGTGGGACAAGTACAAGAATTCCAGGAGCCTATAATTTGATTCTATGATCATGAAATTAAGATAGTATCTACTGCCTTACTAGACCCTCTATTGCACATCATGGCATCAGTTAATGATTTACCATTTAAGTGGGTCTTGATCGATACAGGTTCATCAATCAACATCATCACAACAACAACAATAGAACATCTTAAGATCCCCAAGTCCAATATCATTCTAGGAGCCTATACATTAAGGGCTTTCAATGATGCTTTATGCAATACTATGGGAATGATAGTCCTACCTATCAAGGTGGGGCATAAGACCATCCCCATGATGTGTCATGTCTTGGAAGGAGCCATGCAATACAACATCCTCCTAGGGAGACCTTGGATAAGGGACATGAGATGTGTTCCTTCGATCTTACACCAATGTGTCAAGTATGTGCATGATAACAAAGTCTACATGGTGTTGGCCGATGAAGAGCCATTCAAGTATGTTCATCAGGTGGATTGTCTAGGAGAATTTGTGATTCCTTCTACCCACTTATCTGTAGGACCTTCATCTCCAACTACCCAACTAGATAACAAAGACAAAGGGGTACAAAAGGACCCATCTGCATCAACACCTCATCTTGCGCACAAAGTAACTAATGCTTCTAATAGACCATCAACGTCTAAACCAAAAGACAATCAGAAGCTAAAGGCACCCATGGTTGAGAAAAGAGAGCCCAAGGAAGTGCTAATCATAGACATTAAGAAGATTCCAACTCCCATGGAGGAGGAAGATCTCCAAGATCAAGCTGAGGAGATACTAGAACCCGCTTCGCCAGTGTCATCTGTAGGATCATCCACATCACATGCGACAATACACTTGGCAAGTACAGGGATAGGAGAGTATCTTGTGTAGAACATAACATTTATACCCATCATAGAGTCTACACAAGACATGGGATGTCCAAAATATCTAAGACCACTAGTGGGAATAATGGTTCCACTTGGAATCCCTCCCAACCAGACAAATTTCATCTACGCTGGCCTAGACTGCACCCATAAATCTATGGATATAGAAGAGGACAATGATGAATTATTCACTATAAATGTTCATTACCTCTCTAATCCTGAGTTTGCTCTAACCTATTTTGAGCATTGCCATTGGCATGGTTACGGTCTTGGTATATATGAGCAAGGACGTAGACGGCCATTCGAGCCACAATACCAGCTCCCATATGACAGATTTGGGTTAGGCTATCACATCAGAGGTCGAGATGACTCTCTAGTAGTAACATTAGATAGATTAACCTTGGGGTTAGGAGAAGACATCAATTTTATTCCCTATCACCCACCAAGTGCAAGATATCCGAGCAATAGACAAGTGGCTATGGCAAGCATACCACCTCTCGAGACTTATCATCCAAGCTCCACAATTGATGCCACCCCAACAGGTTACAACTCATGGGATGATGAGCAAGAAGAAAATAGATATGTGGCAAGTGATGATGAAGCACAAGTGGGCTTGGCCTATCATGGGCCTCACTATTTACAAAGCTTTACCTAGTCCAGCCACAATGAGAGTGGATACATATCGGATGAAAGTGGCTATGAGTCAGAGGACTCAACAGAGAGAGCATACCTAGGAACAAGGCAATGGCCCCATGACTTGGGGCAACATACTAATGCAAATGGCATCTTCATAAGTGATGAAGAATATGAGGATGAGATAGAGATGGCCTACTTAGGACCAAGAGATGTGCCCCTTACCTTGGGGCCGCATACCAATGCTAATGGTTTTTGGATAAGTGATGATGATTTTGATGATGAGACTGAGATGGCTTATCTTGGACCTCACCACTTGTGGCAAGTCGACATATTGGTAGAAAGAGAAGTGGTACTTCATGCCATAGACCCTAGCTTGTAGTTTTTGGGGAGACCGGTTGACTTGAATGTCATTCATCGCATGGTCAATCCCCCTCCACCTACATTCAGGGAACTCTTAGAGCCCAATGATCCTATTATCCGACCAACTCATGGGCCGGATCCAGAGATTCCTTTTCCTCTAGAGCCTCATCATGAGTATAGGAAGGAAACCTCTGAGACAAGATTTCAACCATGTGGTTCTGGAGATTTCATTCCATCCATCAACATGATCTCCATTGATTTGACCACTCCACTTCATAACCCAGTAGATCCCACTAAACCTTTGTGTCTCGACACATAGGCTATTGATTGGGATCACGTTGATTCACCCATAGAGCCTGAAGATCTCTTCTCTAATGAAGAGACATTACAACCATTCCATTTTGCATCAAGCTGTGCATATGATGTGTTCCATGTTGGTCTGGATCCTAAGTCAGTAGGACCTATAAATCCCACTGATGACATTCACTTGATACCCATGCCTCACCAATTGGAGGATGGGTCACATATGGCTATAGAAGTGACTTTCGAGGTGGACATCAATGATGATCCTACTCAACCAAAGAAATTCAAGTTCAGAGAAAGTCTATCTCTAGAGGAACAAGCCATCATAATTCCTCTCCTTAAAGAGAGGCCAAATCTATTTTCTTGGACTTACAAAGACATGCCAGGTATTGATCCAAAGTTAGTTGTTCACAACCTTTCATTGGATCCCCTAAAGAAGCCAGTCAAGAAAAAATTGAGGAAGATGCATCCAACCATCACTTTGATGGTGAAGAACGAGTTACAAAAACTATTGGATGTGATCTTCATAGTTCCCATCGACTATCCTGAATGGGTCTCGAACATGGTACCCATAGGAAAACCAGATGGAAGAGTCCACATTTGCATAGATTTTAGGGACTTAAATAGGGCAACTTCGAAGGATTCATTCCCATTGCCAAACATAGATGCTCTTGTTGATGCCACTATAGGTCATGAGATGCTCTCCCTAATGGATGGGTTTTCTGGATACAATCAAATCTGAATAAAACCCGAAGACCAACATAAGACTACTTTCATTACTCCATGGGGAACTTTCTATTACAAAGTGATGCCATTCAGCCTAAAGAATGTTGGTGCCACATACCAGTGGGCCATGACATACATATTTCATGACTACATGCACACAATATTGGAAGACTACATGGATGACTTGTTGGCCAAATATTTGATATGACAAGAGCACGCTGATATCCTTACGAAAGTCTTTGATCACCTCATAGAGCACAATGTCAGATTGAATCCTAAGAAGTGCATGTTTGGTATGACTTCTGGTAAGCTCTTAGGTTTCATTATTTCCATGAGAGGCATTGAAGTCGATCCTACAAAAGTAGAAGCTATAACGGAGATGGCAGCCCCTACCAACATTAGGGAATTAAGAAGCCTACAAGGCAAGGTAGCATCCATCAAATGGTTCATCATGCAATTATCAGACAAGTGTCGACCCATGAATCGGTTGCTATGCAAGGATGTCCCATTTCATTGGGATGAAGAGTGCCAACAAGCCTTTGCAGAGATCAAAACATACCTAGCGACGCCACCAGTGCTAGCTCCACCAAGGCCAGACATACCATTTTTGCTATACATATCGACTACTATTTTTCTTTGGGCACCATGTTAGCCCAAAAGAACGTGCAAGACAAAGAGCAAGTCGTATATTACATTAGTCACACCTTGGTAAGCTATGAGCTAGGATATGCATATGTAGAAAATTTATGCTTAGCAGTGGTCTTTGCAACCAAAAAATTGTGACACTACATGTTGAGCCATACGACTTACGTTATATCAAAACAAAATCCTTTGCAGTATATGATGAACAAGACATATCACAATACACGTACTGCAAAGTGGATCATGCTATTGATAGAATTTGATCTAGAATTCATAAGCCAAAATTCCATCAAGGGACAAGTCATAGTAGATCAATTAGCAGAGGCACCTCTTCAGGATAGCAAGCCTCTCACTATAGAATTTCTTGATGATGCAGTCTTCACATTATCAGATCCATCGAAACTCGAAGAACCTGAGAAACAAAGAGAAATGACATTATTCTTTGATGGTTCAAAGTGCGAGCAAGGGGGCAGAGTAGGGATAGTCTTTATCACACCATAGGGTACTCCATTACCCTTATCATTCAAGCTAGACTTCCCTTGCACAAACAATAACACAGAGTATGAAGCCTTGATCTTGGGACTCCAAACAACCATTGCAATGGGCATTAAAATATTGAATATCTTTGGTGACTCCTTGCTCATAGTAAATCAAGTCAAAGGATTGTTCCAATGTAGGTGCCCACTCCTAAAATCTTACAAGGAGCTTGTTGACACTTACCTAGCCCGACTAGAATGGTATGACATCGAGGCAATCCCTCGTACATCAAACAGATTTGCAGACACCATGGCATCTTTGGGATCCTTAATCCCTCAGAATCCATCCATTGATTTCACAACCGTTCATGTGAAAGTGCTCATATTTTTTATGATACAACGTGAGGTTATTGACAACCTAGAGTCAGTCAACATGATCCAAACTGAGCCAAATCAGGATTGGTCATTCAAAGTTAGAGCTTTCTTGCAAATAACCCCTTGGGAATCTTTGATCTCTCAAGGTCCCATGGAATGTGGAACAACCATTCATCACAGGATTGTTTCCCAATCAGTGTTCACAAATGTTGGATCACAAGGAGAGCATGTCATTTTATCCATAGAAGTAATGGCTTATCAAGATTGGCTTTCCCAATTATGGGATTTCCTGAAGCTTGGAATAGTACCACAAGGCCTATCGCATGCTGAAAGATGAACATTTAAACAAAAGGTGACTAGATACATTTTTCTAGGAGAGATCCTTTATAGACGAGGTTACGATGGAATGCTCCTTCATTGTCTTGAGCCCAAGAAGCATCTTGGGCAATTTTGCAAGCTCATGATGGTACATGTGGCGGTCACTTCAATGGCATGGCCATCATTAAGTGCATTTTGAGAATGGGTTACTATTGGCCCACTATGGAAAAATAATGTTGTGAGTATGTCAAGAAATGCATCAAGTGTCAGCATCATGCAAACCTCACTCACTTGCCATCACAAGCCTTGCAACCCATCCAGGCAGCATGGCCCTTCTCGTAATGGGGATTAGACTTGATTGGGAAGATATCTCCCCCATATTTAGGCTGACACACGTTCATCATAATGACCACTGAGTATTTCACCAAATGGGTCGAAGTGATCCCCTTAACATCGACAACTGGACCGAGGATTGCGGAGTTTATACTCCATAATATCATAAGTCATTTTGGGGTCCCTTCAAAGATTATATCGGATAATGGACCATATTTCAAGAACAAAAATGTGCATGCTTTAATGGACAAATACCACATCCAACATAGTTTTTCAACACCCTATTATCCACAAGCAAATGGGCAAGCAGAAGCCTCAAACAAAACAATCATCTCCATCTTGAGAAAAATAGTGAGAGATAATCATAGGGACTGGCATTTGTAGTTACCTCTAGCATTATGGGCATATAGGACTAGTGTGTGGATGCCCACTAGGGCAACACCATTTTCACTTGTATATGGCACTGAGGCCATCATGCCCCTAGAACTAGAAATCCCAACCTTACGCGTAGCATTAAAGGACTTCATAGATGATGACATCATGCGACAAGGCCACCTAGATCAGTTAATGCTTCTTGATGAATGATGAGTCAATGCCTTGGAGCATCTCCATATTTATCAGAATCGCCTTGCATGAGCATACAATAGTAAAGTCCATTTGAGAGAATTCAAAGTTGGGGATCTTGTGCTCAAAGAAAACCAATAGAACTCAAATCTGCCATCGCATTTGTGAGACAAATTTATGGTAAATTGGATAGGCCCCTACATGGTTTCAGAGAAGGTTGGCCCTGGAGCATATCACCTCACATCATTGGAAGGTGTTGAAGAGCCTGAACCTCTCAATATCATTCATCTAAAGGCATTTCATACATAAAAATAAAAAACATTCAAATATGTCATAAAAATAAAAAACATTCAAATATGTCATAAAAATCAAAAACATTCAAATATGTCATAAAAATAAAAAACATTCAAATATAAACAAAAAGCTCCAAAGGCATCTTAAAGCCCTTTGGTCAAGTCAAAATCAAATCACAAAAATGCTCCAAGGGTACCCAAGCCACTTGGTCAAAATCAACACAAAAGCTCCAAAGGCATCTTAAAGCCCTTTGGTCAAAAATCAATCACAAAAATCTCCAAAGGCATCTTAACCCTTTTTAAATCAAAAACAATCAAAAAGCAAAAATACAAAAACATTTGCATCTTACATCCACATCCACATAATTGCATATCCATACATATCCATTGCATTCACATATGTTATGATCACATTTTTTTACAAATGATGCCACAATTTGTATCTCAATCACAATACACAAGTTCATCCTCATCCATGCATCCATGTGTGTAAATGTGTTTTTCAACACAACCAAATAATGTTGCTATACAAAATATACGAAGGTTTCCTATTATTTCAACCATGTCTAGTGGTCTTATCAAATTTTATAGAAATCCACCTTGATTAGTAGAGAGCAAGGTCTAGTTGTAATAATACCTTGGATATTCAGGATCCCATCACTAATTGAAACACTAAAATCCTAGTTGGTACAAGGGAAATATGAAAACAACAAAGTGGTCTAGGTTACCTAAAGTGAAAAGGATCTTCCTTGCTTATCCCCCTATGCAACCAGTTTAAAGGTGTTGAGAATTGGCAAAAGGACAAGTTCCACCCTACCCAAAAATGAGTGATTATCATCACTACATAAATCCCTTGCTTTCATTAAAACAAGCAAAAATCCCGAAACAAAGCACAAATTCAAAATTCAATTTCAAAGTCATATTTCAAAATCCCAAAATCAAAAATCAAATCAAAACAAACAAGTGAATTTCATCCTTACATAAATCCCTTGCTCAAAAAAAAATCAATCAAAATAAACAGTGATTTTCATCACTAAGTATGAGCAAGTATCCCAAAAGAAATGAAGAAAAAAGGAATAGAACTTGAATCCCTAGAATTCTCAACATTGCACAAAACTGGAAGGAGAAATCCTTACGCATGATGATATGTCTATTACAAAAGCTTCTAGCATTTGTATAGACCAATGTTTGAATGTGGATGAGCTAGCTTAGGTAACCCAATACTACCTAGTGGTATAGTCCAACTAAGTCCAACATAAGGATGAGATAAAACACTTGAGAATCCCTGATCTTAGCAATGGGCTGAAAGAATCCCGCCTGACATCGGAGGAAATGCTTGAGTTCTATCTAAAAATATATTCATTTGCACACACAGAGAGAATGAATATCCAGGTACAGAGAGAAAGACTTGCTTTTCAAAAGTCTTGTATGGCCAGTACATAGTTGTTGATAGGGTAACTAGAGTGTTTGAAGTCTCAGGAAAAACCCACAAATAAATTTCTAACATAGCAACAAATCATATCATCAATCACATCATCAACTTTATTTATAAGCTTCTGTAAATTAGGGGGTATTAATAAAATAATATTAAAATAGATACCGGATATATGTCAGAAATGATATCTAAATGACCACTAACTATTTTACATCTCTTAAATTACAAAAGCTTATCCAGAAAATACATACATTCCACACCATTACATTACACATATGGAGGATTTAAATAATTAATTCTTATGAGTAGAATGATTATTAAATATTCATGGTTGTTATACTTTCTGTGGTATCACCCATTAAATTGTCAAACTCATAGCATATGCATCCATTATGTTTTAAGTGATTAAAACATACAAGTTCATTCACATTAGATTACATACTGCATTCACCATAACATAGCATTAGTTAGATGCATACAATTAAATCAAAATTAAACATGTATCTAACAAAAACATTTCATCCATAAATACATAGTTCATAAATCATCCATTTACATCAAAGATCACATCATTGCATTCATCCATACATAGAATCATAAATCCATCATCAAATCAACTCAAGATACATCACATCATGTCACAATAATCAAATCATGAAAGCATCTACATAAACACATACATAAGCATCCATCTCAAATCCATATCATCATAAATATCATCTATCATCTAACACATATATATCACCACATCATAATTCCATCATAACATCGCATAAATAAAACAAAAACATAAGCAATAAATGGCATGCATAATGAAACATAAATGCAAAGTCTCATATAAATATGCCTATCTCAAAAGATGTCTCAGAATAAGTATCTCAAAGTGCATGAATATACAAAATCGCCCATAGGCTACAAGTCATATAGGTCAAGCAGACCTCAAAAATAGAGTCCAAGTGCATCATCAATCAAACACAGGGCTTGCACCCCCAGCATCACCTCCCCCTATGGTCGTGTCACACATGGAGTGATGTGACCCTACTAGTCTCTCTATGCGAGTTCGAGTCCTCTGACTAGGATGGTGGAAGACTACCCAGAGGTGGATCACCTGCTAACCTGTGAGCCACCTACACCTAGTGCCTCCCTAGGGACAAGCCCATGCCTCCTAAGCTACATCTAGAGAGAGGCTATATGGGAGATATACACCTAGATCTACTCCTCATACTCATCCAATAATGACTATAGGCGTATAACCTCTCCCCCTATGTCTACCCTAGGATCTACCTCGATATCACCCTATGGTGTAGGAGGAGGAACAACAAACTACATCCTAGAAGCACCACCCCGATAGTAGCCTACAAATCCTAGATCTATAGCGTGAGCTACTCTATGGTGGCATCCCATTATGCTATGGTAGCATCTCACTATTGCACCTAGATCTTGGTCGACTAGAGCTCAACCTCGACCTCATGCAACTATGCTCTCAAAGGAGAATCTCTCTCCTCAAGCTCTAGCTCCTCCTCATCCTCCTTAAGAGCCTCCTACTCCTCCGCTACCACCTATCTATTAGCTAGCCCCATACCTCAGTCCTAGCTCAAACTCTATGCCCTACCAGATCTGCACCATCACCCCCACCATCATCCTCATGACCCAAGCTACCATCACCATGCCACATCCGATCCCCCACCACTAAGCAAATGCCTCTATAACTCCCCCAACAACTCCTGGGGCAACCACTAGGGCATCCTCCTCATATGATAGCTCTATGATCCATGGTAGGGGAAGATCTCCCTCTATATGAGATGCCTATATACAAATGGAACAAGAGGCACATCCTATTGCAGCCCATACTGACGAAGAACTTAAGAGTAGAAGAAATGCTCCTAGATGCCAACCTTATGATCGATGAGCCACCGCTCACACCATGTCCTAGCTATGAAACTAGTAGGATCATCCCAAATAGAGCACTCATGATATGGTCACCAGATGACATCTCTAGCCTTCAACCCAGTAAAAGTATCAGTATAGTGGGAAATCTCCCCTACATGAGGATGACTCTTGCACCCCTCATGCCCTCGAGCCCATCTAGCAGCATAGCACTGCATCCACTCCTCTATAACTATAATCTTGATAGGAAGCCCTCTAGGGTGATCTACCTTGATGTGCTCCCATCCCCAAACCTGTAAGAGCAAGCTGCAAGCAATGTCGATGTGACCTCATCGATGGATATGGTACAACTCATCATAGCACTAGGCCAACAGGGACCTCCCCATGCATAGATGATGGGCACCTCACTATCCATCAGGTCTTGAACCATCACAAGGAGGTTCCATGGGAACCTCAAACCTGAGCAATCTGGGATCAAGATGTTGTTGATAACCATCAACAACACTGCATGCCTCTCCGTGAAGACCTCTACCTCATACCACTACGAGATAGACACTCCTCCAGACTTGGTGTCCCTGAAGGCCTCCATAGAGCACCCTCTAAACACCCAAAGAAAGACAACATCATGATCATTAGTGGTCGAAGAGATAATGGCCACTCCATCAAAAGGAAGCCGAAATATCCTATACACATCCTTCGACATAATAGTCATCTCACCGGTAGGAAGGTGGAAGGTGTTGGTCCGAGGGTCCCACCGATGGACCAAAGCCATAAGGTAGGCCTGATATGACATGATGTGAGGTAGCCTAGTGACATACTGGAGCCCATGGGCCTTGAGCCAGGCCCAGTCCATGTCATCCAATAGGGGTAGAAGGTCATTCATGAGCTTCGGGTCATGAGCCCGAGCATCGAGAATCTAAGAGCAAAAGAGAAAACAAAGCATAACTACAATGCATCTAAGGCATAAATCATAATAAAACATGAAAATGGTGCAAATAATGATGGGCTACTCTAAGTCCAAGCAAAAAGAGTAATAAATGCACCTAAGTGTGCAAAAAATTCAAAAACAAGTCAAAAATTCAAAAAATCACTTAATCATGCAAGAAAATTCAAAAATTTTACAAAGGGTTCTTAGCCGCTATCGACTACAATGGCCAGAAATCGGTCATTGAAGCTGAGAGCGGCCAAGCCCCAATGGTCAAAATTTTGATCATTGAAATTCAAACCTAGCCTCTGAGCGACAACGACCAAGCCAGAGGCGAGCTAGCCGCTCTAAGCAACAGCGATGGGTGACGAAAAGCATCTACCCTAGGCCAAAAATAACAAAAAAAATAAAAAAACAAATGGTGGCTAACCCACCACATAAAATCCTAAACTAAGCCTAGCTATAGGTTTAATTCATTTCCAACAGGTTTAATGAGGTTCATGTACCGATTACTTAGTGTAGTTCATTTTACCCAAAAAATGAAACAGATAAGGTTAAGGTTTCAGAGAGTACCCAAGAAGCTCTAGCTCCTCCACTCATTGATGTCTCGCCCTATGCAGCCATGATCCTCCAACGCAACAACACTCCAAATCATAAAAGTCACTTTCACAAATAGAGCTCTGACGCAAACTGACAACTGGTGAAAGTGAAAGGTCAAAACCCTAGGGTTAATTTTTATTTTCCCAAATTATGGCTTGGTCACTGCTATCGTCAGTGGCCCAAACTTCTTGGCCGCTCAAGACGAGAGCGGCCACAAGCAGGAAGTTGGTGGTCATTGGACCTGACAGCGGCCAGTAGCCTAAGCAAAAATAGGAGGGATTCTCTCCATGAGAAGCAACAAAAACATTAAATAAACACATTTTCATGACTCATGGTCATCATAATGATCAAAATAACAAAAAAATTGCATAAAAACAAATCTCAAGTAAGCCTCCTATCAAGTTACTTATTCTATCAACTTAGCGGTTGCAGTGATTTGCACTCCATGCAACTCGGAAAGATGAGTAAGTTATCATGAGGTTACTTGGGGCAAAACATTCATTTTGGAATTACGATGTGCCTCCTTCAATCCCGAAGAAGACCAAGATGGTCGGACTGCTCCATGGGTACGAAGGAATCATCCTAATTCTCTTATGACATCAAAAACACTGAGCCAAGTGATGCAATACAAGCATAAATAGAATCACTCATCCTAACTCCCTAAGAAGGCTATTTATGGTCGGACCGCTCCCCGGGATAGGGATGAATGATTATCATAAACAATTGAAATCACACTTGGATGGGGATTTGCCCATTAAAGAGAACAAACATTAGAAAGGAACCAAAACTAGTCATATTTGGTCAAGCGACTCGTCGCTTCATTCATTGCCCTTCCCTCACCAATTCATTGTGTGAGGGGGTAGTTTGAAACTTCAAATCATCATAATCAAAATCAACAAAATATCACTCGATCATGTCAAAATTGTGTTCATCCTATGAATCATTGCACTCAACTCTTACAAAACTTTTCCCATTTGTTGGGGTCATAAGCAAAAAGGACATCTTCAATTTGTAGCTCTTCTCCGATCGGTTCTATTGTAGTGACATAAGCTACCCGATTGTGTTTGAGGAATGAGTGCAAGTGGACATGTGCAAGCCCTATGCTAAATTAAGCCTTCAATCAGGTTGAAGCAATGATTCAAGGATGCGTGTCATCTTGCATGATTAGGCCATCCAACATTGATCAGATCAATGATCATCATACACCCTACTAACATAGCGGTCTACATTTTTACCTCGCATTGTGTCTATTACTCAGTGCATCACAAAAAGGGGCATCTGTAGACACCTAAAACATGCCATGGTCAGGAAGACTACTTACATGGGTACACTCATAGGTCATGTGACTAAACCTTGGGACCTTCCAAGTGTCAAAAGTGGTTTTTACCACTCATTTGGGGCATTTTCAGCCCATCCAAGCCTGGTCGTTGTAGACCAGAGTGGCCAGAATCTAGCCGTTGTAGCTCAGAGTGGCCAAACCTTAGCCACTGCAGATGACAATGGCTAAGATTTTAATGCATTTTTCGCCCATCCAGCCTAATATTGGGTGGAAGTGGTAGTCTGCATGCAATAAGGATGAGCGGGGACAACTTTGCATTCCTCCTCACAGCCAGTCTACATGGAAGACTCAAAGTCCAGATTTAGACTTCAGTTAAACATAGAAAAACAAAGAGCTTCTCATGCTAACACCTAGTACGCATGAGGGATTCAGTCCTAGGGTTGAACATTGACCTAGGGCTTCAAAACACTTTATAAGGAATAAACCTAAAAGCACTAGGGGACTTTACTTCTTGGACATTCTTGGACATTCTTGGACCTTCTTTCATCAATCAGAGAGAGGGAGAGCATCATACATCAGAACATTGAACAGGTTGGATCATTGAGGAGAGCTTCTAAGAGACTTGGAGAGCTTCCCTTGGAGATCGATTCTTGTAGTGGAGCCCTATCGGATTGGAGGGAAAATATGAACACATAAGGTAATCATTTTAACATTAGTAGCGGACTTGAGCCCATAGCCTTTGGATCAAGAGAGAGAGATTTCACCTTAGCGGTCGTTGTCCTGGATAGTGGCCCGCAACCTAGTCTAGGGTTTTAGGTGTTAGTTTCTTTTATTCTGCTTTATCTCTCATTTTAGTAGCATAAGCTTTATTTTAGTTATTTGCTTGCATAGTACTAGTTTCATTGCATTTATTGAGATTATTCATTGCTAACAACCTCATCCGGGGAGGCAATCTCGGACATCTAAGCGTGTGTTGTTGTTTCATTGATTTTAGGGCTACAGGTTCAATCGGGAAAATCCGCAACATACGAGTACGAGAGGATCCCTCTAGCAATCAGACCTAGAGAAGGAGGCATCTGTAAGCCCTCATACATTTTCGTGTGCATCACTAGGAAGCCTTATAAAGCATGCCCCCTGTGCGAGGGGATATTTCATACACCTGCTGCCCTCTTTTGTGTGTAAAATCATGTATCAAATGAAGGGTATCCCTCAGAGGGATTCATATGTAACCTAATCTGGAGAATATCAATAATAAAAGCATTCATTCATTTACTTCTTTGCATTCTGGTTATATCTGCTTTGTGCCTTTCATTTATTGCATGTTTAATATCAAAGGATTCAATCGAATCGCAAGTAGAGTAGTTGGTGGATGACGTGCCGCTTCCTTGGGGTCACTACACTTATATACAAAATGCACCCATTGTATTGAATCTTGAGGAATAATATTATGAAGAGAATAAATCTCTTTTTCCATGGTTGCCAACAAGGTAAATTGTAACACTCACATAATATGGATGAATTACACAATAGGGAATACACCATCCACCTTAGAATACCTTAAGGTCAAGTCAAGATCTATCCCTACAAATTCAATTAGATTTAACATGCGTAGCAAAACTTCAAATCATCATCATGGAAATTGCTTCCCTTAACAATAAATCATAACCCTCTGGCCATGGAAAAGTTGCAAATAAAATAAAAAGAATAGACCTTTGGAAGTAAAATAGAGCTTTTATGTTGCCATAGGATATGGTTCGATATGAAATGACAACATTGCCACTGACCAATTCAAGTCACCAATTATTATAGCTACTACTTCATCTATTCAATCCATTAAAAACATATGGGAAACAAATAAAACAATAACATAGATACAATGCATCTACTCTAATTGTAGGGATGGATATGAACCATTTTAAATAGAGCAATGAGAAGGAAAACATGCAAGCAACTTCTTTAATATCAGGGATGGATATGAACCATTTTAAATAGGATACAAAGAAACACACTGGAATAAATAAGAAGCAAAGGGCCAACAAGGAGTCAAGTACTAAGCATGCACAACAAGTTTTACTTTTCAGGATGCCAACCTCATCTAGATAAAAGTTTCACATCTGAGTTAAATTTTTGTTTCCATATATTTTTCTTGTCATATTATAATGGAAGGAAAATAACATTAAAAAAATTATTGTTATATCAATCCTATTGGTAGGGTCTTATATACAACATGCACCCATTGTATTGACTCTTAAGGATTGATATTGTGAAGATAATCAATCTATTTTTCCATGGTTGCCAACAAGGTAAATTGTAACATTCACCTACAATTGCACATAAGGGAATACACCATCCAATTTAGAATACCTTAAGACCGGGTCAGACTCTATACATCCAAATTCACTTGGTTTTAACATGCCCAACAACACTTCAAACCATCATCATGGCAATTTCTCCTCTTAACAATAAACCATAACTCACTGGCCATGGAAAAGTTGCAGATAAAATAAAAAGAATAGATATTTGGAAGAAAAATAGAGCTTTTATGTTGCCATAGGATATGGTTCAAAATAAAAATGATAACATTGCCACTGAGAAATTCAAGTCACAAATTATTATAGTTGTTGCTTCATCTATTCAATCCATTAAAAACATGTGGGAAATAAATAAAAAAATAACATAGATACAATGCAACTACTCTAATTTCAGGGATGGATATGAACCATTTTAAATAGAGAAATGAGAAGGAAAACATACAAGCAACTTCTTTAATATCAGGTATGGATATGAACCATTTTAAATAAGATCCAAAGAAACACACTAGAACATATAAGAAGCAAAGGACCAACAAGGAGTCAAGCACTAAGCATGCACAACAAGTTCTACTTTTTAGGATGCCAATCTCAACAAGTTAAAAGTTTCACATCTTAGTTAAATTTTTGTTTCCATATATTTTTCTTGTCATATTCTAATGGAAGGTAAATAACATTAAAAAAATTATTGTTATGTCAGTCTTATTGGTAGGGTCTTATATACAACAAGCACCCATTGTATTGACTCTTGAGGAATGATATTATGAAGAGAATAAATCTCTTTTTCTATGGTTGCCAACAAGGTAAATTGTAACATTCACCTACTATGGTTGAATTACACAATAGGGAATACACCATTCACCTTAAAATACCTTAAGGTCAAATTAGGCTCTATCCCTCCAAATTTACTTGGCTTTAACATGCCCAACAACACTTCAACCCATCATCATGGCAATTGATTTCCTTAACAATAAACCATAACCCAATGGCCATGGAAAAGTTGTAGATAAAATAAAAAGAATAGACCTTTGGAAGCAAAACAGAGCTTTTATGTTGCCATAGGATATGGTTCGATATGAAAATGATAACATTGCCACTGAGAAATTTAAGTCACCAATTATTATAGCTATTACTTCATCTATTCAATCCATTAAAAATATATGGGAAACAAATAAAACAATAATATAAATACAGTGTAACTACTCAAATAAAATAAGAATGAAACTACTGTAAATGTTCTCCAAGTATGTACGAACAAATCTAATTTATATTTCCCAAAATAACCATAATTTATAAAAAAAATTCACAAGCCAAATAAGGAAATATATTGCATCCTTCCTTAATTTGACATAGCACATCATTAATTAACTGGTTATAGTAGCATCCCCAAACCCTAAACCCTCTGCATCCCCAAATCCATAAAGGACTATTATCAGTATGTGCCATTATATGTTCAATGTTGTTGTCACATTGAAAATTTTATTCATAATTCATGGATTCAACAACTTTGCCATATCCTTCTTACAAATATTTTCTAAGTGTCAAGTTTGGGACATCCACATTCTCTTTATGGGCTTGGAAGGTTCGCAGACCTTGACAACGACCACAATCAAGAATAAAACAACCAAATATTTTCTCCAAGTATGTAATAACAACTCTAATTTCCATTACCCAAAATACCCATCATTTTAAAAAATCTTAACCATAATTGCAAAGAAGAAAATTTCTCTAAATTTTGAACACAATTTCCCCCTACATCCCCAAACCTTGAGTAGTGTGTACCACTTAAAACCTCGAGCTCTCTATCAAGCCCTAGATCAAGCTCTCTATCTGGTCATAGCTTGAGCACTTTGTCTACCCCTAACTCGAGCTCTCTATCCAACCTCCGTCTAAGTGAATACCCTAGATTGAGATCTCTGTCTAGCCCTAGCTCAAGCTCTTTGTTTGGCCTTTGTCTAAGTGAACATCCTAGCTCAAGATCTTTGTCCAACCTCTATCTGAGTGAATTCCCTAGCTCTAGCTCTTTGTCCAACCTTCATCTGAGTGAACACCCTAGCTCGAGCTCTATGTCTAGCCTCCATATGAGTGAATGCCCTAGCTCGAGTTCTTTGTCCAACCTACATCTGAGTGAATGCCCTAGCTCAAGCTCTCTGTCCAACCTTCATTTGAGAAAACTACTTAGCTGAAACTCTCTATACAACAACAAAAGTTAAAGAAAATGCTCATTTTGCTTTTCCCATGGTCTTATATTTTTATTTTGTTGAGATCCTAAGAGGGAGGTTTTAAACCACCCTCATAGGGTTGCCTAAACCACCATCTTAGGGCTAAGAGGACAATTTATAACTACCCTCTTAGGTTCATCCTAAGAGGGCAGTTTAAAACTATCCTCTTAAAGTGACCCCAAGAGGACATTTATCCTAAGAGGGCGGTTATAAACCACCCTCTTAGGATCTATTAGGGAAGTTTTTTACCACCGTAAAAAACCATATTCTTTTAGCCATAGTTAAAGCCATTTTTTGGTGTAGTGATATCAAGTAATGTAATACCTACTAACAGATACTATCTTGACAAATAATAATAATTTTCCTTTATCAACAATATGAATGCGAAGGTAGAAAGAAGGTGTAGAAGTGTTGATTTGACAATAGGTGAATTAGTTAAAATATACTATGTCAAAATAACTAGAAGTGAAAGAAACAAGAATAGAAGAAGTGGTGATAAAAGATGAAGTGGATACATGATGAGAAATAATTTCAAGAAACTTAGGTTTATGCTTAGTCTTGTGCAATTAGTACTTAGTCTTATTTTTGCTAATAAAATAATTTATGAAATTGTAAACGTGAGTTTTTATGAGCTCATATTTAGATTGAGTCTTAGGCCTAGTTGTCCCAATATATTCTAGAGGGATATTGGAAGTTAGAAGGATAAGGTCAATCCTTCGAATAAGCATTGTGAATAGAGTTTATCTTCCCAATATGGAAAATCGGTTGCTCATTTCATGGGCATATGGTTGTAATTTGGGCCTATTTAAGCCCTTCATTCCAATGCAATTGCTAGCTTCAATTTTATTCCACATTAGTGGTATCAGAGCGTAGGAGTTGTAGGGGGTTTGGGTGATTTACGACCTCATGTTGTTGTTGGTTTTGGGTTATTTTTGATCAACAATATCCTGCCACTTTAGAAGCTCTTGTGACAATCAATCATTCATTGTTATAATTTTAGTTCCCTTGAACTAAATTTGCTTGATTTTGAAGATTAATTTTTATGAGAAAATTTGTTGTCTTTGAATATTAGAGAGTGAGACAAAAATTTTCTAAGTAGAGAGTGCAATGAGAAGGTCATACATTCAAACCACCCTTTGTTGACTTAGGATCATTTATAGGTGAAACAAGCTTTGGGGGAGCACTGCTTGTACCATATTCCTTCAGCTTCTTCACCAGAAACTCAGGAGGGGTCCTCGAATGATATTCTATAATAGAAGAATATCAAAAGAATACATTACTGCTAGGCAATTAGATCTTGCTCTTCTTAATTTTCTTCATGGAAGCCTTTAATAGCTTTTTAGATCTTTGTTTTGATTGATTTATTTTACTAATTTCCTCTACTAATCAATCTTTTGTTCCCTATTTTCTATTTCTACTAACAAAACCAATTACCTTTTGTTAGTATAATTTTTGTAAAAAAAATGGGCTTATTTAAAAAAAAGCACGCGGGCCCAAATTTTTTAGGCCCGTGCCCCGCTTACCACTATAGTAGCATAACTGAGGTGATCCCAACCTCAGTGCCCATGCCAGGCCTACGACATAGATGTACACAGTAGGGCTACATTTTTTGGTGCTTCAACACTTATCCGAGTCAACAACCATCGATGAGAGGAGGTCACTGAGTTGACCCTTGATGGATACTGCCTAACATAGGACTTATAGGAGGTCAATTATATCTGTGTAGGCCAAAAATTGTGTGTGCCCACCTATAGCATTTCAAAGATCTTGAGTAGTGCACAAAAGCCCTAAAGTGCAAAAACTTGCAACACAACTTTCGAGACCCTAAGTAGATAAAATTTGATCCCATAGTTTCATGCATGATTTTCTAATCATATAATCTAGATCTGATAACCCTACGCATGTAGACCTAATACCTGGTGTAGAACTGTTATCAGACCTGTTCTCCTGCTCACCCAACTAAAGATTTCCATGTGGCAATTTTTGGCTAACATCGTGTTTGTTTTTTTCTTGGGTGCAAGAATTTTTTTATGCCACATTACATGGGTTGAAGGCATATCCTACCTTCATTAGGGTGAACATGCCCTAAGGACTTTAGCCAACACTCACTGACTATCGTGCGACCGACTATTCAGCCCGCCCATAACACTAATTGTTACCTACATGCCAAGTGGTATTGTTGATTCTACATTGACTTTGCCAAGATTTGTTGACTCTTCCCTAGCATGTTGAATCCGTAATAGTTTGTTGAATGTGTTGAATTTAGCTCAAAGGTCTTTGAATAGCCCAAAAAAGGTCCAATTTTTAATTAAATTTTATTTTTGCAAAAGGGGCAATTTTATTTTTTTAAAGAGGAAATATATTTTTGTGATAAATTTTGTTTTTGTCCATTAAAATATTGTAAAATTGCATATTATTACAATTATTTGTACAAGCACTTACTTTTTGTAAATCCCTAAGCAATCAATTAAGTACCTTCTAATTTATATTGTTGGCTTACACACACAAATAAATGGCTTCTGATTTAGCCAAAAAAATGGTCACAATTGCCATAGTAGTTAGTATTTTGATTGATAAAGTCACTACTAGTGAAATCAAGGCCAAATGTGAGGTCCTAGTTTATAATGGATCACATGATCTTGAGGTTCTTGTAGCTCTAAAATTCTCGCACTTCTTTTCTTCAAGCTAATGTATCTGCACCTCGAAGGGGAATGGGAGAATGATAGGTCTACACCTCAGAGGAGAGGCACTTGAGATCGTGCCATCTTTAGTGATTTTTCGACGAATTGGGTGGGTTCACCAGGAAACATTTATGGTAGTTCCCATGCCTAGATTTTGGATTTTGTTTGATGTATTCTTTTAGATAGTATCACATACACCTAGTTTGACCAATATGCAACTATGCTAACCTATATGTGATTTTAATTCACATGTAGCCAAAAAATAATAGCAAACATGAAGTAATGAATAATGCAATACTTATAAAGTGATTTAAAATTCTAACCCGGATCCGAATGGCTGATTTCTGTAACTTTTATGCTTACTGCAGACAAGATCAATCGGTTTAGGACGAGATCGGGTGGTACGATCTGGTGATCGATCAACCCGATCTATGATCGGATGAGCCGATTAGAGCAAAAACCCGTAGTTTGATAATTTGATATAGAAAACAACAAATTTATAGAATAATATGCATTTTTTGAAGTGGATTAGGTTAAATGATAAACTTAAAAGAATAATGATTGAATGAATGAATGTAGATATATTCTAGACACATGGATATTCATGAAAAATCGATAAAATATGAGTATAAAATCTGATGTATCAATGGTAATGGATTTAAAATGATCTAACAAATAATAAATATGATCTAATATAGGAGAAACAGGGAAAGAGAATGCAAACAGTGAGGTCTAGATGCCCCAAGTAGCTTAGCAGCAAAAATCTTTGATCTAGACAAGATCAAAGAATTTTGTTTGAGATCAAATAGTTTTGTCTAAGATTGAGTGATACGATCCAGAGATCGGGTGGTATGATCCTATACAAATCTAGCTGATGTACAAATCCAACTTGCAAAAACACAATAAAAATACAAAACAACAGAGCGAAAGTATTTGAATTTTCTAGGAGGAATCCAAGGCGAGGAGCTTGGATTAAATAGAATGGATTCAATTGAGAGGTTGGGCTAAAAATGAAGGGGGTTACAACTTTCCCTATTCTGGACGATATTGTTCGAGCCGATCTTGTAACCATCGTGCAGTTGGCCAAGTAAGAACAAAGAAGTTGCAACTATTTTTGTCGCCTTACTAAATAGGGCAATTTTCAGTTTTGAATGAGATCGGGTGATCCGATCTTGTACAAAATCATCCAATATTGCACATTTAGGTCCAATCTCAGATCAGGCAATCCGATCTTGTACATTTAGGTCCAATCTCAGATCGGGTGATCCGATCTTCCATAGGAGGTTAGACATGTACATAGGTTTTTGCAGTTTGAAGAGTCAAACAATGTTAGAATTGGACATATAATATACCATTGGAAAGCTCTTTTCGAGCCCTATCCAACGGTATAAAATTTGAGAAGAATTATGATGATTTGATAGGGTAAAAATTATCTTGAAGATAACCTTAGTTTTTTAAGAGGGAAAACTAAGGGTTTTTGAGAAAAATGACTCATCTTAATGGGTCAATTTTTCCTGTCTACATTTTACCCCCTCTTTGGTGTATTTATGAACAATAAGTGTGTCAAAAAAAAGTGTAGACTCTTGAGTAGAAGTGATTATGATTGAAATGGGCAAAAAGGAGTAGATGGTTTAGAATGAATAGTTCATGGGAAATTGATGTTTTGGAAAAATAATTACTAATTTACTGACTAGGATGCCCCCTCGAGTTTTTGCACCAAATTCTATGTTTTGTGAAAAACTCGAAATTTTTGAAATTTTAAGGTAAAAGGGGTGATATACCAAGATTTGTTTTGTGGTATACCCCCTAGTGACTGAGTATACCAATTTTGGATATTGTGGCATACCAATTGACTTCATTTTGTACTTATATATTGAGATATTTATTGATCCTTTTTGCCTATGCGACATTGAATGATTTAATTTATTGGGTGATTTATTGCATTTGATTATAATGCTTGAATTTATTGTAATAATTCTTTGAATATTTTGATCATGCTTAAGATAAAATAAAATTATTTTATTTTTGCAAAGTATGTTTTTGAAAAAGATGTTTTTGTGCGATAATAAAATTGATGGATTAGCAATGAACCTCAAAGGATGTTGTGTTATGATTTGAACATTGGTGGAGATTGATGCTTGTTGGGTCATGAAGCGGATCCTATTGTGAGTAAGTTTTGTATTGCTAATACCAAAAATATTGTTGGCTCAAGAGTGACCTTGAGGCTTATGATGATGAAAGGAGATGTCAATTTTAAGAGAAGTTTATTTTGAAAACATATGTTGATAAATATTATATTTGTAATGGATATAACGTGATTTAAGCATGAAAATTTGGGAAGGATGACTTGCGCTAGGCATAGAATTCTTAGTGTGAAATTTGAAGGAAAATAATTACTAGAAATTATATCATCATTGCGAAGTCAAAATGCAATGCATGATAAGATGATGTATGATTGTTTAGAAATGCAAGTTCTTTTGGAATAAATTATTTTGCCACATGTTTGAAGATTTTGAAAATAATATATATATATATATATATATATATATATATATTATTTCTAAAATGAAGTGATAGGGATTAATGCAAATGATTACAAACTAATGTTTTCTAGCAAAATTTCAAAGAAATATTTTAAATTATTTCAAGGACAAAGTCAAATTTATCAAGAACCAATGTGTGATGTGTGAGTTCATTATCTATATTAATTTGTCATAATGATACAAAATCAGGATCAAATGTGTGTGTTTTGTAAGATTAATTTACCAAATTTGAGTGAGGTAATGATACAATCTAGCTTTTATGAACCAATGTGTGTGCAAGTGAAAGATTCATTAACCTTGATTTTGTGCATGCAATTATATTGAACTACTATGTAAGTCAAATTACCAAAAACTAGCTAATCCAGAAGCGTACATAGGTCTATATAAAATAAGGTTGCTAATGTGACAGACATGTCGCCACACGAAAGGGATTACCCAAGGCCAAGCAAGTTGGGCACAAACCACCTGTTATGGGGCTTACCTCATGAATTTTGAAATACTAAAGAATTCCAGGGATTCAAGTTCCTTTCCCTTATTTTATTTATGGGCAATTTTATTTTTGACTTTTGTTCATAGGGAACAAAAGGAATTTTATTTCTTTGGGATACTTGCTCATTTTGGGGAAGAGCAAGGGATTTTTCTTTTCTTTTGAATGTTTATGAATTTTTGAAAAGGCAAATTTATTGCTTTGGGAATACTTGCTCGATTAGATGTGGAGCAAGGGACTTGCTTTTTTTTTTATCTTTTTCTTTCTTTTGCTTTTATTTTTCAAGATACTTGCTCATATTAGACAAGGAGCAAGGGATTTTATTCGAGTAGGGGAAGAGCTTGTCCTTTTTCCAATTCTCAATATTCTTGATCATGCACATAATAGGATTAAAAAGGGAAACGTTTCGCTTAAGGAACTAAGACTACTATGTAGTATCATTTTTAGAATTTTGCAACAAATCATTTTTAAGATTTTAGAATGTGTTATTGGTTCAAGAAGTAGCAAGATCGGAAATTTTATTTAGTGAAGTAATAGTGCTTTTTTATACAAGAGAGATTTATATTCAAAATGACAAAATCAAAATCTTAGTAAAGATATAAATTAAGTGCGTGGTTCAAGATAAATTTTGAGTTTCTTCAAAAGAAAATAAAATATAACTTGAATTTTTGGAAGACAATAAACACTTAACAATTTGAAATATTTTTGTAAATTTTTCATGTTTTTGATCTTTTTTTGTTGTTTTGTAATTTGACTTTTGATGATTTTTTTTAATTTTTTTTTTATGATGGAATTGGTGATATATCCAAGATGATCTATATACATTATACAAGGTGATTTGAGTATAGCATGTCTAAGGTGGCTTCAAAATCAAAGGAGGTTTTGAAGAATAATTTGGTTGTGGTGTAGGTGATTGAAGTTGATTTGTTTATGTTTGATATTATTGTGATGAAGGATGATGATCAAATATAAATGAAGAAAGGTGATGAAAAAAAAGTGATGAAGAGGAAAATAATAGATAACTTGATGTGATAATGATAAAGAAAGAGAGAATGAAGAGAAAAATGTGATGAACAAAAGGTATTAATGGTGATAGATAGGAAGAGAATAAAGAACCTAATGCAACGATGATAAAGAAAGAGAGAATAGATAATGCAAATTCCCTATGAATAAGAGAGGTTTATAAAAGTTTCAAAAATGATATCTTAGTTGGAAGATTGTCTGATTATTATTGAATGTCAAAGGAGCCTTTAGGTTGAGACTTCAACACTAAAGATGGGTTTTCCATGCTTGTATCTTATTTATGATTATTATTCAAAACCAAGAGAGGTATTAAAGGTTGCTTGGATGAAGAATTTGTCTCTTTCTTTTCAAGATGATTTAGTTGGGCAAGAACTTGCTTTGTTGTAGTCTCTACTACTAAACTAATAATATCGTTGTGATGAGGCACATTATGATATGACAATTGATTATTTCCTTGTTGTTGATGATTGAATAAGGGATTTTGTAAGATCCCTATGTCTTGATCAGTTGTTTGAGTTTATGATTGAGAATTTTGATTTTGATCTTGTTGTCTGGTGATGGCTCCAATAGTACCCACAATATTATTGTTTTGTAAGACAAAAGTGGGATCTATCATTTACTACTTTTTCATTTGAAAGTGTTTGTTGAGATGAAGGTCGAGTGGTCATTATTCTAGGGAATGGTTATTTTTGAACTGATAAATCTATGATGGGAATAATTTGATCTGAATCATATTAAAAACTATTTGAATTATTTGAGGTGATGTCTATTTCACTTTCTGTTTCACTTTCTATTTTTTATGAAGATGAAGAGTTAAAATATTATATTGGTCTAGTTGTGACTATAGATAGAGTAGGTACATAGGAGGTTTGCAAATCTTGTTGTGGTAAAAAGTTACTAATGGTTCCTACATACCGAGTTGGAGGAGGAACATTATGATGCTCTAATTGATTTATTGCCTCTTTACCATGCTTGGGTAAAGGATGTTGAAAAATATCTAGGTATTTATTTGCATTTTGATTTGGTTATTTTTGGGTATTATTTTGAGTGTTATTGTTTACAGGAAATTGTTGTACTTCTATTTTAACTTTATCAATCAAATATTGTATCATATGTTTCAACCGCTTATAAGAATTAGTTGAATGTCCATCCACTTGATGAAAATTACAATGTAGATCAGCCCTATATCTAGCTGCAGTGGTGTCTCATTGTCTTATCTCGGGTAACCGTATCAAATCTTGTTCCAATAATTGAGGTAAAATCATAGTTATGGGTTGATTTAATCTTGTAAATTCTCTTGGTGGCTTATTAGGGATTTTTAATACAAACTTATTTATAGCTTCTGTAATGTTAACATTTAAGGTGTTTTTGCTATCAGTAAATCCATCACCTACTACTTGTTTATTCTTATATTGGTTCTTAGAAGTTTTAGCATCATCTTTCTTCTTAAATTGTTCTCTTCTAATGAGGGCATCTTCTAACCTCCTAGATAGATCAATGGATTGATCAAAGGTGGTTACTGTAGTAGTAGGAAGCTCATAAGATAGTTGTTCTTGCAAATTACCAATGAATATGTCCAACATCTCATGGTGAGGTAATGCAAAATATAATTTGCCTAAGAGTTGTCTCCACTTAGTCAAGAATTCAGAAAAACTCTCATATTTTCCTTGTTTCAAATTATATAAATCCTTAATGGTCACATGCCTCTTTATATAGGCACTAAATTGGTGGACAAATATTTTCGATGTCTCTTCAAAGTTTCTTAAAGAATTTGTAGGTAGTTGATAATACAATTCTAGAGCCATTCCTTCAAGACTTTTAGGAAATATTTTTAGCAACAACAAGTCATCATAAGATGTGTCATGACATGCTATCCTAAACATGCAAAAATGCTCAATAGGATCTTTAGTTCCTTTATATATCAACAAGACTAGCATAGGGAAATGTTTAGGGTAGGGTTGAGCAACCACAATAGGATACAAGGGTTGACTACACATCTCTCTATAACTGTATGAGGGATGATAGGGATCTATTTGATATAGATGTGAAGCTAACTATTTAACCATGGCTTCAAGTCCCTGTGGTTGTCCACCAAATTTATTTTGTTGTACCATGTTGTTGTGTCTTTGATGATAAGTTGGTGTTGTTGTGTAAGGATTTCCAATTGAAATACTATTGTGTAAAGTGTTGGTGGGAATGGTATTATGAAATTGATATGGAATTGTATTTTGTTGAATTCTTTGTTGATTTTGGTTGAGATTTTGCATCTTCTTAGCTTTTTGGGATGTTTGTTGATTAATAGCTTGTGAAGTAGAAGAATTTTGTTTTTTTTTAGAATTTGAATTTGTTGTTGGTGGTGGTTTTGCTATGTTTTGATTTGAATTTTGATTCACATTTTGGGATGTACCGGATTGATCTTTATTTGTTTTGTTCATATACGTTAATGGGTTTCCACTTAACTAGATAGCAGCTTCTATAGCAGCCTCCGTTGAATAATCTCCCATATGAAGTTGACCTATGTCTATATCACATGATTAATGACATCTATATTATATTTTGAAAACCCAACAAAATGCTGGAAAAACTTAAAACTGAGATTACCTTCATCATCCATATGAGGCCTAGTATAGTCTACTTCTTCTTATTTATTGTTGTTTTCTTCATTTGGTTTTGAAATTTTGTCATCTTCAATATTTATCCTATCATCAAGGTTTTCTTGATCTTGATCCTCCATGTAATCAAAATCTATTTGCTTACCATTTCCTAATATTCTAGGAATTTTTATTTTTAGAATGTTTTTATCTTGCAATATAATATAAATATATATATATATATATATATATATGCTTAAATTATTGGGGTATATATTATATATATACCTATAAATATGCAAATAAATAAATAAACTTTATTTTTTAGTTTTTTTTTTGTATTTTTGAACACAAAATAGAAAATACAATTATAATGTTCTAGATATTATACTTAATCTTCCTGAAAGAGTCTATAGATATTGTTAATGGGTTCAAGTTCTTCAGGTGACATATAATGTTCTTCCTCAAATTGAAAGTTGGCTTTTAAAAATTGATGAAATGGGCTATGGTAATGTTATCAGTTTCATATTCTAGCATACAAAAGCATAGCTCGTGACAATACTCATGATAATGAACTGCCCTAGGAGTTCTGTGAAATATTCTCTTATTTTCAAGACTATTTCTTGATCTTCTATGTGTGCTAGAAACCTATGTACTGTCATGGTGTTTTCAAATTAATCCTCAAAAGTATAAACAATTGAGGAAACACTTGCTCTCTTATCCATCAACCACCTCTCACATATTCTTTGAATATCAAAGTAGTGAGAAGGGTTCTCAGGATCCATGATTCTAGCTATGTCAAACCTTATAATTTGGGTAAGTCTTGATTCATTGGCTTTTATAATGTCTAATATTTTCCAGAGTTTAGTCCACTTTTCTTGAGATGGAATACTAGAGTTTTCAACTATTAGAGAGATTTCTTGTGTAGATAATAATATTATAATATTTATGCGTGCAACTCTTCCTATGTTGAAGTTTAACATCTATGAAATTTACTTAAAAATGTGCAAATTTGACTAATAATTTTTTTTTTTTTTTTATTTTTCTTTTATAGATTTTTATGCTTTTTTATATGTTTTATAAATCAGAAAGATGCCTATGTTTTTTACGTCGGGTTCACCAAAGAATGTAGCTCTAAAATTCTTGCACTCCTTTCCTTAAGGCTAATGGATTCGTGCCTCGAAGGAAAATGGGATAATGATAGGTCTACACCTCAGAGGAGAGGAACTTGAGATCGTGCCCTCTTTGGTGATTTTTTGAAAAATTGGGTGGGTTTACCAGGAAATATTTATGGCAGTTCCCATACCTAGGTTTTGGAGTTTGTTTGATGTATTGTTTTATATAGTCTCACATACACCTAGTTTTGCCAATATGCAACTATGCTAACCTATATGCGATTTTAATTCACATGCAACCAAAAAACTTAAAAAAATAAGAAGTAATGAACAATGCAATGCTTATAAAGTGATTTGAAATTCTAACCTGGATCCGGATGGTTGATTTTTGCAACTTTTATGCTTGTTGCAGATAATATCGATCGGTTTAGGATGATATTGGGTGGTACAATTTGGTGATTGGTCAGCCCAATCTATGATCAAACAAGTCGATTAGAGCATAAACCTACAGTTTGATAATTTGATATAGAAAATAATAGATTTATAGAATAATATGTATTTATCGAAGTGGATTAGGTTAAATGATAAACTTAAAATGATAATGATTGAATTAATGAATGTAGATCTATGTATTATTCATTCTATATTGCCACCTGCCCCTACCAGCTACATTTCTTCAGTTCCTACATCAAAGAGATATGATTAGAGCACAAGACCCCTATTGTAATAGGGACATCTAAAATCCAAAATCATAACTATGGGTGGGAGGTATGGTCACTATCTATCCTTATTTGAGATCTCCCTTCCTCTCTATTTAAAAGGCCCATTTTAAAATAGAGATGCTCCCCTTTCAAATAAAAAATATTTTGTTTCTCTCCCAGTTGAGATAGAGGGAAAAAGGTTTCATTTCATTCCATCCATCTATTTTAAAATATAAAGGGGCTCTCTATCCTTATTTGAGCTCTTCCATCCTCTTTTTTTAAAAGGCCCTTTTTAAAACATAAGGACCACATGCCCCTACAAGCTACATTTCTTCAGTTCCTGCGTCGAAGAGATGTTATTAGCGCACAAGCCCCCCTATTGTAATAGGGATATTTGGAATCCAAAATCATAACTATGGGTGGGAGGGATGGTCAATATCTATCCTAATTTGAGCTCTCCCCTCCTATATATTTAAAATGCCCTTTTTAAAATAGAGAGGCTCCCCTTTCAAATAAAAAATAATTTGTTTCTCTCCTGATTGAGATAGAGGGTAAAAGGTTTCATTTCATCCCATCCATCTCTTTTAAAATTGAGAAGTTACCATAGTTCCCCCTATCTAATCCTTTAGACATCCTTAGATGTTTTACGGTATATCTAAACTTATGGAAACAACCATATGTAACTAGAGAAAGAGTTTTCCCATGCACTTATGGATTATTTAATACAAGAGATTTATTATTATGACCAACATATATTTTACATAAAGACTTTATGAATAATGAGATTCCATTTTCCACTAACTAAAGTCTAAAAGACACATCCATAACATTGTTTAATGGTTTTGATCTTAACATAAGATTTACACAGTAGATAATATTCTCATTAACTCACAACATCAACATTTACAACTGAATGCCATTATTACAGTGAATGCTACTAACAAGTCTTCTAAAAATTCTATAATACCAATACAAATTCCAATAATATTTTACAACTTTTGGGTTCTAATGATCCATATTTTTTGGATGATGGAGTTGCCATCGCTAAAAAATCCCTCACATCAAGGAACTGTCATAACTCCTTAATATTGTCACCACCGTCTTCCAAAAAGACAGTCTCTAGATGTTGTGGCCCTTCATATGCACTCAAACTCTCTTCTAGAGAGAGAAGGTAGCGACTCTCATCCATAGAGAAGGAATATCTATGGAGGATCAGTGCAATTTCTTTGTATGACAATGCATTTAACTAATGCACTATTAACATCTCAATCATTTCAATCCTTTAAAAAATTATGAGATGCATTCCTTTATGAAACTATTAAATCTCATAGTCAATTCAATCATTTGAATTAAAGAAGCATCAATCAAGCATATGTTGCTTATATTCACACTAAAGATTCAACAATATTCTTTCTTTATCACATATAGAATAGAATACGAAACAAGCATTAGTTTCCTTCAATAAAAATTCTATTATCTGTAGGTAGCAGAAGTAACTCAATCATGTAACTTCTAGAAAATACCATAATCATTAAAATATTACTTTTACCTTACTAAATAATTACAAATTAAGGAGTACACTCAATAATGGAAATAAGCATAAATAATCCATCACTGCTTTCACAACCATAAACGTTTCCTCATCACAATCACATACACAGACCATACATCTGATTGAATACCTTTTCTTTCCTAACAGACTCGTTGTCCTCTACTCATATTCCCTAGTCAATCGAAGAGTAAATTTCCACACAAGAAGATTCACTAATAAACACAACAATCATTTTGGTATAGCAGTTTTATATTTATTTATAGTTTCACTCTAGGTTTCGAAATAAGATATGAGTAGCAATCCTCAACCATTTTCTTCTATCCAAACATCAATTCTAACCAGAGAAACTAGCAAAACCGCATTAAGCACACCAAATAGAATTTGGAATTTTTCAGAGGTTTGTCCATAACTTCTTACAACCATTACATTTGTCCTACTTTTGTTTTCTATATCTCTAGAACAAGAAAAATAGAGTAATTATATGACATCTTAGAAAGACACACACACAAGTCTATCGACATAAGAAGAAATAACACCTAGCTTATCTATCTCAGCTAGTCAACTACAATGTCTCCATTGGTTCGCTAACTAGATTTTTCTTGAATTCAAAATCACAAGCATTTCTTTTATATAACCAACATAAAAACAAGTAAATCTTTTTCTTAGAAGATCTACCTGTTACATGCAATCAAACCTGGTTGAACACCCTTGGTGAAACAAATTCAATCTTCTTCCTTTCCTTCGCTTCCTCCCTTCCCACATCTGGTCTCCTCTCCATTTTCTTCCTTGGTTGTTCTCTTTGTTTTTCCCCTTCGATTTAGCGAGGACGTTGTTAAAAAAGTGCCTCATATCCCTCATTCTTCGACTTTGGATTCCAAGGACTATGGAGCACTCACTCAATGGATGTCTCCCAAATAAATATAAGGTAACCATTATTTATTCGACTAGAGTAGTGGATGTTTTTCGCTCCAACAACATGCTTAAATCAGTCAAGCTTTAATTCCTTGTCTTCTAAAGTTAACTCATATATAGCAAAATTGATTCAATTCCTTGTCTTCTAAAGTTAACTCATATATAGCAAAATTGATTCACCATACCATAACTTCTTTAATCAAGGAATTTCAACTAAAAAAAAAGATTCCAATAAAACAAATCACAATCAAGGTAGCAGATTTCATTCAACCACTATTAAATCTATTTTTCCTCAAGCAAGCCATGTTATGCAACTATATGAAATGGGAATTTATCTAGATTACCTGAACTATTTCATAAATAACACTTCACATCCTTTCCCCCATTCCATTCTCGGTGGTTGAGTCTCTTCTCTCACCTCGAATGAACACTTGTTCCTACACAGAAGTGCAATTCAATTAGCAACATCATGTTCTAATATCTTACAAAAATCACACATGAAGTAGTCAATCACTTCATTAATAAAATAGATCTCATTTTCTCATAAAATTTATACACCATAAAGCTCATCCTTAACCAAATTAAGCATCTAAACAAATATTGTCCAAGCATTCCATTCAAATGAGCATTCCACAAAATATCAGTTCAACCAATTTAAAAGTCTTCCAAGGGAGGGTCATGACATCCTCCCCTCCTTAGGCTTAATACAATCCTTTGTGTGACATCAAAGTATGATCTAATCATAAAATTAGTATTTAAAAAGCATCATCAAACATAAATGAAAAATATTTTTACATATTTTCTACTTTCTTCCAAGTAACGTTCCTTTCGAAATAGCGGTCCCACTGAACCTTGCACTGCTCCAAGGTTCCCTTCCTCATCGATTTGGATCAGAAATCAAGGATTTTTATTGGTTGAACCTCTATATTTTTGGGGTTCGCCATCTAAAAATTAGAAAAATCCCACACATGATCAGGGTTAGCAACATACTTTTTAAGCAAAGATATGTGAAAAGAACTATGAATCTTGGATAGATTGGGTGGTAAGGCAAGTCGATATGCCATAGGACTAATATTTTTATGATTTCAAAGGGTACCATAAAACGTGGATCTATCTTTGTGGACTTAATTGTACTCTTTCTTGGTTTTACCGTTAGAAACACTCTATCACCCACAACAAACTCCTTTGATGATATATTAATATCAACATAGCATTTCTAATGATCCACAACTTATTTTAGCCTTTCTCTGATCACTTTCAACTATTGCTCCATTTATTTGACCATGTTCAATCCAAGCACAATACGGTCTTCTAGATTATCCCAAGGCAATGGTATCTTGCACTTTCTTCCATACAAATCTTCAAATAGAGCCATTGTTATGGTCGAATGATGACCATTATTATAGGAGAATTCCACCAAATGCAAGTAGTTCTTCCAACAAGTTTTCTAATCCATGCAGTACATGCAAAGCATGTATTCTAACACCTGGTTCACTCTTTCAGTTTAACCATCAGTTTTTGGATGGTAAGCATAATTGATGTTCAATCTAGTACCAATGGCATGATGCAAGGATTGCCAAAACTCAAATGTGAATTTTTAGTCCCTATTTGATATGATTACCTCCAAAAAATCATGAAGTCAAAATATTTCCTTGAAAAATCTATTAGCCACAACCACAACATCATCCTTAGTGTTCCCAAGTATAAATTGTATAAACTTGATCAGTTTGTCGACCAATACTAGGATTACATCATGCGAAGACTTGTTATTAGGTAGTCCTACTATGAAATCCATCAAAATTACTTGCCATTTTTGCATAGGCACATCATGCGGATACAACAATCTAGCAGGATGTCTATGTTCCACCTTTACCTTTTGGCACTCTAAGTATTGAGTGACAAATTTAGTTATGTCTCTCTTCATTCCTGTCTAGAAGAATATCTTTTTCATATTATCCCTCATTTTTTCTCCTTTTGGATGACCAAAATATGGATATCTGTGTGCTTCATTCATAATCATCCTTCTCAAATTCTTGGTCTCAGGAATTACTACCCTATTCTTAAAACATAAGAAACCATCCTTGATGCCAAAGTCCTTGTTTTCATCTAGTTTAGTTTCCATCCTTTCTCGAATTCAGCTGTAGTATGCATCCTAACTTTACATTTCCTTGACTTGTTCCATGAAGTCAACATGGATACAAGATAAAACTGTTGTGTCTCCTCCTACTCAATGCATCAATGACCTTATTATCTTTTCCTTTAATATACTCAATACCAAAGTCATACTCTACGAGGAATTCCACCCACCTTCTTTGTCTAGCATTGAGTAAAGGTTGAGTAAATATGTATTTTATACTCTAATATATATTTAACTCAAAATGTCTACCAACTAGATAATGTTGCCAACTCTTGAAAGCAAACACTATAGCTAGAAACTCTAAGTCATGGGTTGCATGATTAACCTCATGTCTTTTTAGTTTTCTATATCCATAGGCTATCATTGCTTCTTCCTATGAAAGCACTCCTCCCAAAACTTCTAGTGATGCATCTATACAGATAGAAAAAATTTCCTGAGGATCAGGTATCCTTAGTATAGGAGGTGTGGTAAGCTTTTTCTTGAGCAAACCAAAGGCTTCCTCACACTTATCTATCCACTTGAATTCTTTTCCTTTTCTCTAAAGGTTAGTTATTGGTGAGGTGATCTTGGCATAGTCCCTCACATATAATCTATAGTATCTAGTTAAGCCCATAAAACTTTGAATTTTTATCATATTGGTAGGTGGCAACAAATTCAAAATAACTTCTATTTTCTTAGGATCCATTGCGATCCCACTAGTCGAAATAATGTGTTCTAGGTATTGCACTTCTGAAACATAAAATTCATACTTGGATAAGTTTCCATACAACTAATTTTTTCTTAATAGCTCTAGCACAATTTTGAGGTGCTCATCATGCTCTAATTTATTTTTAGAATATATCAAAATATCATCCAAAAATACTAGTACAAATCTATCCAAGTACTTCTTGAAGATACTATTCATTAAATTCATAAATGTTGTTGGAGCTTTTTTTAAACCAAAATGTAAGACAATAAACTCATAATTTCCATAACAAGTTTTAAAGGTTGTCTTATGCGTATCCTCCCCATGTATCCTTAATTGGTGGTATCCTAATTTCAAATCAATATTTATAAAAATTATGGCATCTTTGATTTGATCGAAGAGATCTTCAATTGTTGGTAGAGGATATTTGTTCTTGACCATTGCCTTGTTTAACATCCTATAATCTATGCATAATATCAAGGAACCATCCTTCTTCTTTACAAATAGCACTGGTGCTCCCCAAGGTGATACACTTGGTTTGATCAATCCTTTCTCTAGAAACCCTTGCAATTGCACCTTCAACTCTTGCATTTCTATGGGATTCATTATGCATGGAGCTTAATGGATGGATTTTGTTCTTGGTTTAAGCTCAATAGTAAAGTCAAATTCTCGTTTAGGAGGTAATCCAAGCAAATACTCTAGAAAAACATCTCTAAATTCTTAGAGAAACGGGTGTTTCTCTAACACCTTTCCTTCTCTTTTTCTATTTCATTTATATTCACTATATAGACTATTTCTCCTTTACTTATGGCCTTCTTAAGTTGCATTGTCGACATGATTTGAGGTTGAAAAGATCCTTGTAGACTAAAAATCCTACACACAACACCCCTATCATCTATGTACTCAATCCATCTATCTTGAAATTTGAGTATTGCCTTATGCACTTGCAGCCAATCCATTCCTAAGATTATGTCAAAAGCATGCAAAGGTGCTACGTACAGACATCCTATAGTTGTACCACTAGGTAAGACTATTTTTCCATATGATAACATTGATTAATAGAGTAGGTTTATCCTAAACCATACTCAACCTTCCACCCATGAGTCAAGATTCCTGGTATTTCTAAAAAATATTTAGCTAAACTAGTGGAAATAAAACTATCTGCAAAACCACTATCAATCAAGATTTTAA
>JAQPPZ010007565.1:0-81800 GCA_028583015.1 Wollemia nobilis
GCAAGGTGCATTTTTCTAGTCATCCAAAAGTGCCTTCATGTGTGCCTGCTCAATGTCAAGTTTAGCCTACTGATTGCAAATCTAGAACCATGTATCTTGAAACACCTCTATTTTTTCAGCTAGAGAAAATTCATCAGAAGGATTTTGATGCTAAAAAACTATCTTGTTTCTAGATTTCCACATGTGAAAAAGAAGACTAATTCAAAAGATGTGCCACACTTTGGACAAGGGAAGAACAAATTTAATCTTATCCCCTAACAGAGCTTGCTGCCATGTAAGGGATTCATCCTGGAATTTGGAAAAAAAATACCATCCCCATTCCTAGGCACTCCTTGCTCTTGTGTAGAACCAGAAAATATGAGGAGAAGATTCATCCTCATTATAGAATGCACATTTAGGGTTTGCAACTCCCATGTGCCTGAGTCTTTCTCCTAAGGGTAAACTTTGAAAGAGAAGGGTCCAAGCAAAAAAAGATTGTTTTGGCTCAAGAAAAGAAGACCAAACTATCTGAAATCGAGCCTTCCAACCAGAAACTGCCACTAGATATCCCCATTTATCATTAAGTCTAGGGAACATTGGCAACATTTGGGAGAGCCACTTGTAACCCAATTTAGCTGAGTAATTCAACAATGGTATATCTGAAAACTAGGACAAATCTTTCCACCATGGCCTCTGAGAGTGCTGCCCACACTTGTGCCACATGGAAAATGGGATAATGTCAATTACTAAGTCATAAGTGAGCTTGTCACCAGTGCTCAACTGAAATTGTTGTTTAAAAAGCGGCCAAGGGATCCAATCCCTCGAGGTTTGAGAATAAAAATCAGAAACTATAGATATACCTTTTTTAAAGAACTTTTGGGCATGAATCCACGAGACTTGAGCAAGAGGAGTTCCTTGAATGTTAATCACTGAAGACCACCAAATGTTTAAAGAATTGATGGACAGTCCTTTATGGCCTCTATTCCCTTTCCACTTAAGCCAAGGAGTGAATTGCTGCCATGATTTCCAAATACTTTTAATCACAAAAGAACCAGAGATTTTCACAAATACTGGAATTACAATTAGGGAAGGGAGGTCAATTCCTCTCCAGGATTGTTTGTTCAAAGGTATCCCTGAAGAAATACAATGTCTGATGAGGATTTTCCAAGCCTCCAAGCCTTTAATGGCTCGTATGATCCATTTGGCATAGAGAGCCGTGCCTTGTCTTTTACAGTCAACCATGCCCATTCCTCCTGAAGCTTTAGGTAAACAACACATATCCCAAGCAACCCGGTGAAAAATTTTCTTCTCAGCTAATTTTGCCCACAAAAAATTCCTCAATAGTCTTTTAAGCTTAAGGTAGCATGCTTGTGAAGGGACCCAACAAGAAGAGTAATACACATGAGTAAAGGCAAGGACCTTAGAACAAATCTGGAATTTTCTTGCCAAAGACATCTTCTTAGTAATCCAATACTCAAGCTTTTTCTCAACTTTCTGCAGAACATAGTTTCATAACTGAACAACGGAACCATAAAAGGCAAAAGGGATCCCTAGAAATTTGAACACTTCTCCTGGCAAAATCCAATGCCATTGAAACTGTTCTAGCCAAGGAGGGAGCGGGGTAGGGACTGCCGATAACAAGAAGTTTTTCTCCATCGAATACTAGAACCAGAGGCCTGACAAAAAACTTCCAAACATCTGAGTGCTTCCTTCACTGAGTGTTTCTCCTCTAAAAGAGTGAGAAAAGAGTCATCAGCAAAGTGACCATTAATGAGCTGACCTTGGTTATCAGGGAGAGAAATACCCTTAATTTGGCCCAAAGAAGCATGCCTAGCAAGCAAATATCCAAAGGCTTTAGCAGCAAGGATATACAAAGAAGGAGCCAAGGGAAAACCTTGTCGAACAGATCTGAACAAACCGATTGGCCTAGTTTGATGATTATTCAAAGATAAAATAGCCAAAGCATCCTGAAAAAGAATATTGATAGATTGAAAAAACATAGGCCCAAACCCTAAATACTGTAACATGGACATAATGAAGTTCCATTCAATTCTATCATAGGCCTTTTCAAAATCAATTTTCAAGAAGAGGGCTTGTTGACCAGACTACCTAGCCAATTCCATACCTTCCCAAACTGCAATGACATTATCCAATAAATATCTGCCTTTAATAAATCTGGTTTGCTCTGGCCTAGCAATAAGAGGCAACAGGGGCCAGAGTTTTAGAGCCAGGGCTTTGGCAATAATCTTATAGCTAACATTGAGCAAGGTAATTGGCCTCCAATTTGTTATACATTCAGGATCCCCTTGTTTTGGAATGAACTTGATATTACCTCGGTTCAAAATTGCTCCAAGAGAGCCACTGTGCATGGCTTCAAGGTAGACTTTGTGTAAATCAGAACCAACAAAGTCCCAACATGCCTTGTAGAATTCACAAGGAAATCCATCCAAGCCTGGGGCCTTCTCATTGGCCATTTGAGTTAATACTAAGGCAATGTCATCAATAGAAAAATACTTTTCACACTCCTCTCTTTGAGCTACAAAGAGTTTGTTAGGGACAGCATCCATGCAAAGCTTGAGAGCTTCATCCCTCTCTGGAGAAGAAGATTGAGCAGCAAAAACTTGAGTGTAATGCTTAACAAAAATGTCGACAATCTTGGGTAGAGAGGTATGGCGAATACCATTGTCCACAATAGCTTTGAAATTAGTGGCATTGCGAGGAGGATGTAACTTTTGGAAGAATTCCTTAGAAACTCTGTCCCCAATTTTAAGCCAATGTAAGCAGGCCTTGATTTGAGCACCTTTAGCTTCATAGAGCTCTACCACCTTGAGCTCATGACGAACCTGAGCAACATGCCCCTACAAAATAGGACAGAGAGGGTTGGCTTCAAGCCTACAAGAGGCTTTTGTCAGTTCAGTGCGTAAAGCAAGCAAAGAATATTTTCTAAACTAAGCAACTTTCTTGCCCAAACTGCGAAGAAGGGCTGTGGTTTGGGATATAGCATCATTCCACCACTCAATCCATCCTTCTTCACCAACAGGTCTGTCCCCCAAATTCTAGACTCTTCGAATATGACACATCATGGAAGAATGTTGAAGAAAGGATGTGTTAAGAAAAAACTGAGACTTAATACCCTGAACAGGTACCATAGAAGATAAAATAGTGAACATAATTGGGGAATGATCAGACCCAATAGTACCAGCAATAACCTCCACAACTGGAGCATCACCATGCTTCCGATGAAAATAAAACTGGGTATGGTCTGACAACATAGCTCTATCTAAATGTTTGAGAATCCTGCCCGCCCAACTTGAAAGTTATTCCAGGTAAACCAAAGGTGCTCATCAAAATAAGCAGGAGAAAGACAGGAATTAGGGTCAGACAAACATAATTTTTTTTCATAAAAAACTAGGCTTCACGCTCACCAAGGGTCCACCTGTGGTTTAGACCCCCAATTTTATCAGAAGCACGCTCAACCATATTAAAATCTCCACAGATGATCCAAACTACAGGAGGCAAAGGAAAGGCACACCATTTCCAAAGCAAACAGCGCTCCGGAGCACTATTGGAGGCATATACATTTAAAATTCCAAAGGACATTCCGTCAACTTCAAGTAAAATCCAAACAGCTTGGTTAGAAGGGTCAACCCCCCAATCAACAAAATTCCCATGCCATCTATTGGCTAGGAGAATAACAACACCACCACGACCGGGAGGGTGCTTGGTGGAAAAAATTTGACTATTAGGGTAAATGAGCGCACAGGCACACTGCAATTGGAACTCAATAATTTTAACTTCTTGCAAGCAAACAATATCTGGGCCCCCATACTTGGTTGCACAGAAAGTAATATCATCGCGAACCATGTATCTTCGAACTGGGTCCGTCAGTCCTCTAACATTCCATGATAGAAAAATCATTCTGACCTATCGAGGATCAAACTTCCTCTGACCTCATTAGAGTCACCCAGAATAGCAAGCGACTGAAACGAGTTGCTAGAAAAGCTTCCTAATTGTCAGTTTTTGCCTACATGCAGACCCTGCACTGGACTACGAGACCTTCGTCTTTGGGCATTCATGCCTTCTTTTTGCTCCAACTGGTGAGAAACCATGGAGACAGAGAGGATACCATCATATTTAAGAGCCATTGACATATCTTCAGCCACAACTACTGAATTGGAAAGGATTTGAGTACTTGGGAAAGCATTCTGGGATGGAACTGGGACATGTAAGGGTAGTTTTATCGCTATGGCTTGAGCATAGGAGCCAGCAGGATAACCCCCCTAAGGATTATGGACAAAGGACTGGCCTCCCTAAGGGCCTTTACTAGGGACATGCTTGCCTTTCTTGGAGACCACCTTCCAGTCACTATCAGACCCATCTTTGGTTGGCTGGCTTTTCTCATTAGAAGCTTGATTAACAGGGGTTGGGCCCTTGGATTTAAACTTATCTCGCCATTAAGGTATAATCTTTAATCTTGTGTGCAGCAGACTGGCACCTGTAGCAAGTGTTTGGCAAATTGACATACACCACTCTCTAGTGGATATTAGTATCACCTACCTTAATATCAATAAATTCCTTGAGAGAATTGGCCAAATAAATTTTCACATAGAGCCACCGGGTAGGCCGAGCATTATACAAGCGCTGAGGCTCTTCACATACAAATTCCCCAACTTTCATGGCAACATCACAAATAAATGGGACCAATGCCATTGGCAAACCTGGGAATTCAACCCACACAGGGACAACAAGAGAGACACCATTGGCAACCTGGAAATTCTTGTGCCATGGTTGACAAATAAGCAAAGTGCTATGAACATAACAAGGACCCTTGTTGAGAACTTTTTTGACACACTCTGGATCAAAGAACCAAATATGAAAGAAACCTTTGGTCAGGTTTTGCACAGACTCTACAAAGATACCATATGGGTTCCAATAGCTTTGAAACTAGTTTCGTAGAATTGCATCAGAGGGGATGTGGCCCAAGAAGTAGCCTATGACAGTATTTTTTTCTAGCCAAGTACAAGCTTTATTGAAACTATCGAGGGGAATAGAAATGTCTGGCACATTACCTTGTGGAACACTGTGGGAATGAACTTTTGAGGTTGCTTGCCTACCATCCTTTTCTCCATCGGCTTCACCAGACGATGAACCAGGAGGAACCAAATGTGACATTAAAAAAAACATAGTAATTCCGCCCAAGGCGGATCAATAATGGAAGGACAAAGCAGCAGATCCCATCCAGTAGCACATGCAGCACTGTGACGAGGCCAAAAATCACACATGCAAACGATTATATTGAAAATTGATCAAAGGCAAATTACCATGGAAAAATTGCAAACAAAGGGAAAAACAAATATTCAAAATGCATAACTAGAATATAGTGAGAAAATTTTGAAAAACCTAAAATGAAAAATATATATTAAGGAGGGTCTTACAATCAATTTTTAGAAAATTCAAAGATGAAAAATGTACAACATTTGGTAATTACCTAAGCTCAAAACTTACTAAAGTAGATGAAGACTTTAAAGGTACTATTGCATTACCTATTGATAAAATAAAAACATTTAAACTCTAGTACTAATATTTTGTATATATATATTGCCTCGTAATTTATACTCATTATTTATGCTTCTTAAAAAATATATAATAAAAAGGCTTGTTTTAAGATTCAAAAACTTTCTAGAGAAAAAGCTATAGAGGCTAGTTCCACTTAATTTACAGTCATTATTTCTTCCACAATTAAAAAACTTATGAACCAAGGACTCCAAACTACCATTTTTTATAATAAAACGTACTAGGTCAAAAATGACCCTAGAAGATGAACCTAACTAATAAGTAATGCTAGAGTTTATAAAAGGCAAATCAATAGTACAAATAGCTACAAGAGTAGGCAAATCCCCATAATGAACATATATGACATTAGTTTCTCTCAAAGTTCTTAAAGATAATGAATATAAATCAGTTGTGACATAAACAATATGACAACAAATTAATGTTATGACCATGTTCATAGAATAGATAAAACATTTAAAAAAAAAGGAATTAATAAATGGAAAATAATGTACAAAAGGTATATGTAGTGATATTGAGTGTGTTAGTAAAGATTTAATGTCTTAAAATAGTAGCAGAGATCATGATAAATTTGAAAAATGAATAAAATAATTTGGGACTAATCATGGATATGATAAAACAAGATATACAAATATAAAAAATAATGATTTATTATATTTCACATATGATAGCACGTAGGAAAATACTAGAGATAATAATGATATAAGAAATAAGTTATATTATTGTGATGACTTATTGATAAAGGATGTAGATGGGTGGTTATGTCATGTTGATCAATTTTTCCAACTTCAAAATATCCCTAAATATTATTGGATCAAGATGGCTTCTTTCAGTTTGGAATCAAAAGCATTACAGTGGTACCAATGGTTTCGACATAATGTTACTGATCCATCTTGGGAAGATTTTGATTCCCAACTATTCACTTGCTTTGGCCCTAGTGAGTATGATGATTTCCAAGTAGCACTAACCAAGTGGAGACAAACTTCTACAATTCAATATTACTAAGCCTAGTTTGAAAATTTAGCTAATTGAACCAAGGGGTTGAATGGAGGGTTTTTATGAGCTATTTCATAATTGGCTTAAAGGATGATATTCAAGCTAAAGTTAAGATGTTCAAATGATAAATAATGATGCAAGCCATAAGCTTAACATGGTTGGACGAATCAAAATTTTTAGCTCAAAGGAGGACGCCTAGATTTCAATCAACCAAACCCTCTTTTCCTCCCAAGTTCACAATCAGTAGTAAAAATAAATAGATCCCCTCAAAACACTTGACAACAAAGGAAACAAATGCTTGATGAGCCCAATGGTTGTTCTATAATTGTGATGAAAAATGTGTTAGAGGGCATAGGTGTGCCCAAAATAAGTTGTTCTTAATAGATGTCGATGAACCCATAAGAAATGACCACAATGATGATGAAGTAGACCCAACAAAAAAACCTCCTCAAAATAAAGCAAACATACAGGAAGAACCCCAGGCAAAGATTTCAGTCCATGCTCTTGGAAGGATTACTACTCCACAAACCATGAAAGTTATGGGCTTTTTCAAAGGCCAATGTCTTACCATTCTTATTTATTAAGGTAGTACGCACAACTTTATTGATCCTTGAGTTACCAAGAAGGACAATTGTTACATACACACTTGCAATTCCTTTGAGGTTATGGTGGCAAATGGAGGGACATTACCTTGCAAAGGTAAAGGTCATAATGTTAAATTAAAAATTGGGGATTATGAGCTCAAAAAAGACATGTTTGCTCTACAATTAGGGATATGTGATGTGTTAGGCATTTAGTGGTTGAGTACTCTAGGCACCATATCATGGAATTTTATAGAATTATGGATGCAATTTTCACAAAATGGACCAGAGTGGAGCAATGATGCCCAAGGAAATGCTTGTTATTTTGCATGCGGTTAGTTATTGGTAACCATATCTCATTGGGCATCATTTCTCTATTAAAATAGATCATCAAAGTCTTAAATATTTCTTCGAGTAAATGATTGCCACCCTTGAACAACACAAGTGGGTCTCTAAGCTCATGGGATAAGATTAAGATATTACTTATTAAAAGGGCAAGGATAACATTGTGGTGGATGCTCTCTCTCATAAATTTAAGGCTCATAGTATATTATGTATTATTTCTTCGCCTATTCCCTAGTGGATAAAAATTTTTGTGAGGAGGTGCTTAAGGATTTAGGATTACAAATTTTGATTTTTTCACTTCAAAAAAAATCTACTTTATGTCTTGGTTACACTTGGGATGGACAAGATTTATGCTATCAAAAGTACCTTTTTGTTCCTCACACATCCCCACTCTGAGAACTTCTCATGAAGGAAATGCATGCTTCTCCAACTACAGACCCTTCAAGGTTTCTCAAAATATATAAAAGGATCAAGCGTATGTTTTATTGGAGGGGTATGAAGAAGGACATACAAAATTTTGTAGCAGCATGTGACACTTGTCAATGAATGAAGGGTAAAATTGTGCATTGTCTATGAACTCTATAGCCCTTACCGATTCTTGACCAGGTTTGGATAGATATTTTAATGGACTTTATAGAAAGGTTTCCTAAGTTTGGAGGCAAATTAGTTATTTTTGTGGTAGTGGATCATCTTTCAAAGTATGCTCATTTTTTCCCTCTCCCACCCTTACACAATATCTATAGTCACCCAAATATTCCTTGATTCTATTTTTCACCTTCATGGCACACTTGCCTCCATTGTGTCTTATCATGACCCTATATTCACTAGTAATTTTTAGGAAGAATTATTTAAGTTTCAAGGAACTCAGCTCAAGATGAGTTCATCTTACCATTCACAAATAGATGGCCAGAATAAGATTATAAACAAATATTTGGAGACCTACCTTCATTGTTTATCTCTGATCATCCTACACAGTGGGTGAAGTAAATTCCCTTGGCTGAGTGGTGGTATAATACTTCTTATCATATGATTACCAATGTCACTCATTTTAAAGAAATTTATGGCTGACCTCCATGCATGCCCTCCTCCTACATTTCAAGCAACTCTAAGGTCCATGCAATTGACACAACACTCATCCAACATGTCGAAGTCCTCTATTAGTTGAAGATGAATTTGGAAGCAACCCAGAACCAGATGCATCAATAATATGATCATCATTATTCTAAGTGTAGATTTTACGTTGGTGATATGGTCTTCCTTCACTTGCATCCATACAAATAATCCTCTCTCCAACTTTCTTGGTTCAAGAAACTTGTGGTCAAGTACTATGGATCCTAATAGGTTTTATAGCGAATTGGTGCCACAACCTATAAATTGGCCCTACTATCAACCTCAAATATCCACCCTATTTTTCATGTATCCTCTCTCAAGAAGATTATGGAAAATTAGGTACAAGTTCAATGTGCCCTCCCAAAAATGGATGAAGACTATTCTATGTTGCTCGAGCTAGAACGATTGTTGGATCGTAAGATGGACACACTTCACAATCAAAATATTGAGGTCCTTGTCTAGTGGCATGGTCTACAATTAGAATATTCTATATGGGAGTCTCTCCACTAGATCCAAAACCAGTTATCTCATCTACAAATTTGAGGAAAATACTTTTTGAAGGGAAAGGACATGTTAGAAACCCATCCTAACTTTATTTTTGTAATTATTAATTAATTATGTAATGACCCATGTCCAATGTGGGGACACCCTTATAATATTATTTTGTAATACTTTGTAATGATATGTTTCAAGTATGATGCCTAGACAAGTGGGCCATTTCATGTAATCATTATCAAGAACGTAACTGATATTGATAGAATATTCTAGCTTGAGTGGCATTTGCATGTAAGCCAACTCTTGAGCTTAAGGTTATGGTTTCATGAAGTTGTTATTTAAAATATATAAATCCATGTACTAATGTATCTTTTTGTATGTTAATGAAATATTGAAGGAGGTTTCCCCATCAAAAAGGCCTATAATTTTGAGTTATTTTGTGAAATTGTTTCAATTCTGTAATTACTTTCTGCATAGTGGTATTCTATTATTTTATGCATATTTGTTATTTTACAGTATTTTGTGTGAGTGAGTCTATAATCAATAGTAGGTTCTAACAGTATCCCTACTAAGACTATAAAAAACATTAACTTTTTTAATTAGGGTAAAATGGGTTTTAGGGTCCCCAAATCTATACATCAAGCTTTGTAAGATAGTAAAATATGGTACAATAGCCTTACAAAATACTATCATCCACTTAGTATTAATGCTGGACCTTAGAATACCACATATCGACAAAACAACTTCCAAAACATGACATATTAGTAGACCACTTCCAAAACATAAAAAATTATAGCTACCACCCAATCATAATAAAATAAATAGGCCATAACCATTGGGGTTTTTACGAAGTTCATAGTTGATAGGTTTTTTTATTTTTTTTCTTCTATAGCATAGGTTCTTCCTCCTTCAGAGTGGTAATATTTGAGAATATATTTTTACACTTCAAGCTCCTAAGATAGTATCTAGTTGTAACACATTTTGTATGATGTTCATTTTTAAAAAACTGATTATTATTGATTGTTTCATAATTAGCTTCAAGAATACTATATAAGGTGCTAATATTTTACATGAAATTGACTCAATGGTCTTTAGTAACCATTTGGATTTTATCAATGATCTGATTCAAATTCTCCTTTTGAGGTTGAGTCTTTTGTTACTTGTATGTTTCTTGCTAGAAAATTAGCATAGCTGGAGGATGAGATTCTTCCTTGGTAATTGGGATATTTGAAGGTTCAAGATCATTCACATGCAGGGTCTTTTCCTCCACCAAGGAAGAATCATAGCATGATCAAATGATCGAGTGTCTCTTCTTTAGGTGGCCATATTACTAACAACCATAACATCTTAGGGATAAGTTTTCATATTCACTATTTTTAATTTATTCCCCTTTGCTTGAAGAGATAGTAATAGATTGAGGCCAAGGAACTGAAACATCCATCCAAATAGCTAATCTTGATTTACTCATATTAATTTTATTGGACACAATTTTCTCTATTTGGGCATCCATATACTAGAATGCACCAATGAAATTACTAATTTTGGCGAATATTTTCTCTCCCCAAAACTCCATGGGGAGAGCATATAGATTCATCCATACTAGAAAGCCAACTTCTTCTGTAAGAGGGTTGAAACCATGAGTGCAAGGTCATATATAAACACCCCTTTGTTCAAAAAACCAGTTGTATCTATAATATATTACCCTATCTCTATCCACTAAATAAAAAAAGATAGAAAATAAATTTTTAGGTAGCATAATTACTTGGAATATACTGGACCACCAAAGTTAAATGTATTCTTTGAGCTCCTCTAAGACTAGTCTTTTGACCCTGAGTTTGCAAATAGTTATTCAGTATTCATGATCAATTAGATCAATCCAAATTCATCCTACAAAATCCTAATAGACGGCAGAGGTTCATTAGAAATCTCCACCTACGAACCAAAATATCCTTGAGAGACTTTTTTTGACCAAAGAAACTTTCTCACAGACTGAAGAGTGACTAATATCCTCTTGAGTATAGTGAGCGGGCTGTGAACAACCCTCTTTTTGCAATGCTTGACTGCACCTAGGATTTGCACCCCTTTTGCTCTATTCTATCATCATGTCCTCCTGAGTATAGCAAGCGGATTGAAAACAATCTTCTTTCTTCAACACTTGACTACACCTAAAGTTTGCACTCGTTTCGCTTTATTCTAGCCTCATATCCTCTTAAATACATCAAACAATTTGTGAAAAATCCTTTTTCTACAACATTTAAAATATTTATGTTCGTTTTAATATACTTATGATGATTCATATTATTTCATAATTATTATTTATAATAAAATTATATAATTTATTAATCACTTAAATTATTATAATATATATTTAATCTATTTTCATCTCATATAATTAATAAAAAATAATATTATAATCATTTTAAAAACCTTAGAAGCAACAACTCCCATCCAACACCTCTATAGTTTTTGTAGTTGGATCTCTTTGACAAGGCATCCAACCTCACCTTGCAACAACATGTGAAGCCAATAGACTCAAGGAAATCAATTCTTTTATTTTTATTTTTTAATTTAAACTTTGTATTTATTATTTATAAATTCAGTTTATAATATTTAAGTTTTTTTTTTTTTTAAATTATCTTAAATTATTATTAAAAATTGAACCTTATATCTCTCATTTACAATACCAAAGTCTTAGTAGTCCTTCCTAAGTGCAACCTTAAGTTGTACAGAAAATATATTAATAGTAGGCGGACGAAATAGGCACCATTCAAGACTTAGTACTATTATAGTTCTTATTTGGACACTTATGTACCTTATCGTTCGTCATTTTAAATGTATGTACTCTACACTGGTTGACAAATTTAATACCAACTTGTTCGAAATTCGAATAAAATCAAAAGCGTATTATATTTTTTGAACAGGGTAACACAGGTACAGACAACAACTAACACTGAATAATTCAGAAGATACGCTGTAAAAGGAGAACCATTCATTTCTTGACAGGTTCATGAAATTGTCCGCTCTATCTACCTTACAAAATGGAACCGTTTCCGGAATGGTGTGCAGCATCACATTATAGCGCAAGATTCCTCCTCCCACTCATATAAGATGTACGAGGAGTAGTTAGTGTAGTTTGCATACTGTTCTACTCTTCTTTCTTGCCATATGAAAGATGAACAGTAATTATAATTTGCAAGCATGTGGGTTGGACCATGTTACTTAGGAGAGTGGTTACAACCATTATTATTAGTAATTGGTAAATGTAGGTTTAAACTACAAGGATTGCTCCCAATAAATCTATTCATCTCGTTCTTGTTTACCTGAAGTGAGATGGGACCACCAATCACTGGGGATTCGTACTATCGTCATTCATCATGTATGCACTCACAGGATTCAGAGTAGACTACAACCTTTGCAAAGGGTTGGCTTCCCCAATATTTGAACCTAGGTCTCTTCTTTGTAAATGGTAGGTTGAACTAATTGTCTACTTCGCTTATGTATGAGTCACTATGCCAAACATTTGCATTCAAGTTTGAATCTACATGAATAGAAGACAAAAACCTCTACACTTTGGTGTACTAATTACGATAACTCATCTTTAAAGATTCTAAAGATAGTAGATTTTAGTTTTAGTTTTTCATAAATATATTTAATTTAAAATTTGTGTTATATTTTAATTATTGGGCCATAAAGGACTTTAAAAAATTTATATACATTAATTCATGGTCAAAATTAATCCACAAGAGCATAAACACCTCTAAAAAAATTTCTTATTATCTCTCTTTTATGCTTTAGTTAAGGCATACTAGGAAATTACACAACTTCCTTTTAAGTATTTATAAATAATAGTGAGTTCTTATCTTTTAAAGTCCTTCCAATACCTTAACCAAAGTTGACAAGGTATACATAAAGCCAAAACCTTTATTACAAACCCAAAGTTGGCTAAAATATCGAATAAGGGAGTGGAAGGGGAGGATAAGAAGAACTCATTACCAATGGATGGGTTATATCTCCTTTGACTCCTAGCTAGATTATAGCTTCACTTAGAATATGTAAGCCACACCTACACAATCTTATTGCCTAGCTTAAGGAATGAACTGAAAGTTTTTAGAAGCCTATGAAGGAAAATTCATCATACTCATAAGGGATTTCAATAACATCCTGAATGATAAAGACAAATTGGGCAGGTTACAACACATCACAAAAATACTTTAGTGACATTGTACAATGGCCAACCTTATGCAACACTCACCCCTAAAAACAATATTTTTATATGGATCAACAGAAGGAAGGTTTTCACTGCCATTGTAGAATAACTTCAACAAATTATACTAACTAACTAGCTAGACTACAATGTGGGTACTAACTCTATAAGAGGTCAAGCATGTGGTTTGGACCATGTCATTATCCTACTACATATCACATATGAGTCACAATGCCAAAAGAATTCCATTCAAGTTTGAATATATGTGGATACAAGACAAAAACCTCTACATCTTTATGGACCAATTATAAGAACTTATCTTTAGAGATTCTAAAAATAGCAATTTTTTCTTTTTCTATTTTCATAAATATATTTAAAGTAAAAAATGTAATATATTTTAATTATTGGGCCACAAGCACTTTATATAATTTACATGCATTAATCCATGGTTAGAATTAATATCCAAGAGAAAAATTACCTCTAAGAATTTGTCTTATTGTCTCCATTTTGACCTTAGTCAAGGTATACTAGAAAATTATACAGTTCCCTTCCTTGCATTTATGGAGACTATTGAGATCTTACCTTTTAAATTCCTTACAATGCCCTAACCAAAGTTGACAAGGTACACGTAAAACCAAAACCTTCAATATAGGCCCACAATTGGGTAAAACATTGAATAAATGAGTGGAAGGGGAGGTTAAGGAGAGCTCATCATCAATAGAAAGAGTAAATAGCCCTCATATTGATTATAGCTCCTCTAACTCCTAAAAATCAACTAAACTAGCCTCAAACCATCCTCAAGTATGTAAATTAGCCATATAGATCATCCTCAAATCTGCAAATTAGCCATAATAAAACTAACATTCTTCAAGTTGAACATCCCAAGAAGTCTACTAATATGAGATTAATAGCAAAAAATAAATGTAGAAAATGTTAAGAGTCCATAAAAATAGACATGAAGGCACTTGAAGAAATTAATTCAAATAAACATCTCTAACTACACAACCATTGATAATTCTAGTAGGTGAAAATCCCCTAAAATAACAATGAAGATTAAATATTAAAATTTTAATGAACTAGCTAGATAAATTTTGCTTGCTTAATGATACTATGCCTTCAAGAGATAAAAAAGGATGACAAAAAACTAGAAAAATCATATGCTAGAAGTTGGAAGGGCTAAATCATCAACAACATCAAATCCTAAGGATTTTTAAGGGGACTAGCTATTGTTTGGAGGTCCTATTTTATTTTGGGCACTCATATAGATTCAAGTAGTTATTGGTGTGTGACTCACCTTGAGATCTTCTCTCAAAATATGTAATACATAGTGGTAAATGTATATGATCCACACAATCTCATTGCTAATGAATTGAAAGTTTTTTAGAAGCCCATGAAGGAAAATTTATCATACTTATAAGGCATTTGAATGTCATCTTGAATAATAAGGACAAACTAGGTTGGTTACAACATATTACAAATCCACAAAGAGATTTTAGCCACCCTATACAATAGCTAACCTTGTGGAACATCCCCCTAAAAACAACATTTACATGTGGACCAATAAAAGGATATTTTTCATTGCTATTGAATATTATCCTGGCTAGTTTCTAATGACAATCAATTAGCTAAACTACAATTGTCATAGCTAGTTTCTAATGATGACCAATTAGCTAGACTACAATTTCCCTAGCTATTTTCTAATGATGACTAATTATCTAGACTATGATGCGGTTATTGAATGTATACAAATTCAAACATGTAGGTTGGACCATATTTCTATCTTACTAAATATCACACATTAATCATACTGTCAAAGATATAAATATATGTGGTATATAAGAAAAACAATATAAAACTTGATGGTCCAATTGTAGCAACTCATACTTTAGATTTCTAAATACATTAGTATTTTTATTTTTCCATTTTCATGAATCTATTTATAGTAAACGTTTAAATCTATTTTAAATATTAAATGAATAATCACTTTATACAATTTAGGTGCAGTATTTGATATTAGGAATTAATCCAAAAAAAGGTAAACACTTCTTAGAGTTTGTCTTATGGAATCCCTTTTATGCCTTAGTTAGGGATTTCTAGGTAATTATACTACTCCCTCCCATGCCTCCATGGAGACTTTAGTCTTTTAAACTCCCTCCAATACCCTAAGAAAAGTCGACAAGGCACACACAAATCTTATACCTTTGATATATGTCAATAATTGGCTAAAATATTGAACAAAGGAGTGGAAGGGGAGGATAAGGAGACCTCACCATCACTGGAAAAAGTTAATCATGCTCAAATAGGTTATAGTTCCTCTTAATCCTCCAAAGTAACATTGGATTTCCCTCAAGTTCATAGATTTTCTAGAAATAAACCAAAATAAACCATGCTCTAAATATTTTATATAGAAACAAAAGGATGAAAGAAGAAATTGGTAGGCACTCATAGGCATCATAAATAATCATTATATTTAGATATTATTGCACAAAACTTAGATAAGATATGAGAAGTATGAAGGGGTATTTATGGTAGTACCAAAATCCCTAATTACATCAGAGTTTAACCCAATTCGACATAACAAGTGGGCTTTAGGTTAATTATAAATGTTAAATGAGGTTTAGCCTTAAAAATGTTAACCATGGACCACTAGGATTACATAATAGAATATTATAAAATAATAAATAAATTGCATAATGAAATACCCTTAGGTCTATCTAATACATCACACAATGTTGGATCTTGAAACTGAATTAGATTACATATTCAACACCCCCCATAATCTAAATTGAGGGGACAAGGATAGAAGACATTAGTCACAATAATATCTTCCCCTGTATAATGGATGTTGTAGTGGGCCTATGCAATTGAGATAGATCCATCTAAATCTCCCTCATCATCTAAAAGACATCCACCTTACTTCAAGAACTTTCTACAATTTTCTACAATTTCAACACGCAATTCTTCATAGGATGTTCCTCCCTTTAATAGTATCTACATGTGGTATTTAATTTCCTCTAAGACAAACTTACCCATGGGTCCCTAGGTCTTAGCCTCCTTAGATTGGAATTTCTTTGCATGAGACTATATTTGAGGAGTTCCACCACCACAATTCCACATAGCAACCAAAAAGTGAATTAGAAGAGAAAATAGTTGATCAAGAGTAAGAGTCTTTTGGCATTCCAAGAACTTAGGAATAATTTGAACCATTAGATTCAACATCTAAAAAGAGGAGGAGATATTAGAAAGGATAATCTTAACACATTATATATCATCTTTCTTTTTGCATCTAGAAGATGTAATATCTGATCTCAAGTCCTTGAATCTTGCAATATAGTCCTCAAAATTCTCAAAATTAGCTAGGTTAAGAGAATAAAGCTCTAATTCCAAGAAACTTACATTAGTAGTATTAACCTTTCCAACATGTTCATGCAACTTTGACCAAATACTTTGTAGTAGGTCGTTCATTTAAGTTGACCAAATACTATAATTTCATCCATTAAGGTGAGTAACTAGGGCTTTATGGTCCATCTTATACAATCCAACCCTATGGACTCCAAAATGGTTTCCCTAATGGACCCAAAAAAATAAAAAATTAAAGGCTCCAACCTTAGGGTTGCAAGCACTGATTTTGACCTACTACTTAGTGAGCTTTGATTCGAGCAATCCAAATAATTTTTTTACACCTCAACTCCATTGATTTTTCTAGTTTTTGACACTTGCATTACTTTGATTGGTTGATAAATTATATTTTTTTTATGGCACTAAAGAATCCACATCAACCAAGGGGTAAGACAAAATTCCACCTTGTGAACAATAAAGAGTTGAAAGCACTTGGCGAGACTCAAACCTAAACCTCCTTCATGCTAAGACCTATGTCCTATCCAATATTTCATGATACTTAATGAGAAAAGGGGATTTCATAATTTTGGAATGACCTATGACTTTATCAAAACTTTTGTAAAAAGTGGAGGTGCAAATATAAAACACTCAATAGCCGCTCTAAAAAGTGGCTCCTTTGATTAATCTACCTATTTGGATTTAGGCTAATTTGTGTTGACACTTTCCCTAGAAGAGTATAAACATGGATTGGAAAAAGAAAAGATAGGGGTACAAATTAAACTCGTGTCATGATCCCTCCAATATAGTGCTCAAACTACCACACATTTTTTGGATTTAGATCAAAAGGGCAACAATTAATTGCTACTATTTCACCATTACCAAGTGGGTCATGGTCTGCATTTTTTCCAAGGTATCTAAGCTTGCATGGTTTGAACCAAAAATCCAAGGACCCAAATACCTTAATGCTTCCTCTCATAGCCACCATAACATTATCCATGGATGGAAATTGGAGTGTCCATCCTTTTGTAGAAAGAGGAATGAAAGGATGCCAAGGCCATGTAGGAAAATAGGTTTGATTGAAATAAAAAAAATGGTGTGTGCTCCTTCTAGATCATGGAGTACCTATTCCTTGTTGGATATTCAATTTTGTAAGTGAATTTCATAGAAAAACTTTATTAATAAATTTTAAGAATAGATGAGGATTTTTTAAGTCAAGGGCTTTGGAAAAGGTAAAAAATATAGAAGATTTATCCAAGAAATTAGAACAAAATTTGGAGGCTCCAAAACACATTATTTCATGACCAAGTGAGGCTCTCCATTTTTACTCTGATACCATGTTGAAATTCATAAAATTTTCAAGAAATGATCTAAAACGAACCATGCACTCAAATCCTATAGATAGAATAAAAAAGTAGGATGAATGAATAAATTGGTGGATGCTTATAGGTACCATAAATAATCACTATCAACACTCCAATAAGAACCATAAACCCTTAATTACATGATAAAGTTTAACCTAAGATGACATAACAAGTGGGATTTAGGTTAATTACAAATATTAAATGAGGTTTAACCTTAACAAGGTTAACCATGGTCCATTGAACACTCTTATAGATTCAAATAGCTATTGGTGTGTTATTCATTGAAGAAGATTCTCTCAAAATACATAAGCCATAATGGTGAACATATATAGCCCACACAATATCATTGCAAAGTTTTGGTAAGGAATGAAATAAATTTTTCTTTATAAATACATGAAGGAAGATTCATCATATTCACAAGGGATTTCAATACCATCCTGGATGATAAAGAAAAAAAAGACACAAAGTTAGAAAGAGATGTTAGTGACTTTGCAAAATAGTCAACACTACAAAACATCTTCCCCTAAAAATAACATTTACATGAGGACCAATAGCAGGGAAGTTTTCAACAACTTCTCAAAATGTTTTGATCGATTTCTACTGATGACCAACATGCTAGACTACAATATGATCATTGAATTGACAAAAATTCAAGCATGTAGATTGGACCATATCACTATTGTATTTCATATCACATATGAATTACAATGTTAAATATTTCCATCCATGTTTGAATCTATGTGAATACAAGATAAGAGCCACTACACCTTGATGGACCAATTAATAATTTATCTCTTAGAGATTCTATAAATAATATTTTTTCAATTTTATAAACCTATTTAACATAATATTTGAAATCTATTTTAATTTATTGATAAAGTAATTTTTAAATTTGAGGTCCATTATTCCATGCTTAGAATTATTCCATTATTTTAATACAAAGTAAGAACCTTCGATATAGGTCCAAAATTGGCTAAAAAATAAATTAAAGGAGTGGAAGGGGAGGATAAGGAAAGCTCATCAATGGTTTTAGTAATAGTTGGATTTTATTACATTATTTGGTACCTTGGAAGAACATTGTAAATATTATGTAAATACTTTGTAAATATGTGGTCTATAAACATTTATCATTTAGCAATCATTATAGGTTTGTTATTATTAGGAAGTCAATAAATATGAAAAGTTGTATCTCTTGTTAGTTTGATAAGATGAAGATTTAGTTGAAGCTTAAATGTTAAGTCATTGTAATGAGGACATCATTTTTCAAGCATAGGTTTATGTTTCTAATTTCTTAGGACTAGGACTTAGTTTTATTTTTGCTTAAAATTTTATATGCCAAATTGTAAAATGTGAGACTTAGTTGCTCATGTTGGATTTGGAAATAAGATCTTCTAGATAGGTTAGCTGGAAATATCTACTAGAGGGATGTTGCTAGTTGGATTGATAATAAATAATCCTTGAAATAACTAGCTTGATAAGAGCATATCTTCTAAATTTGGCATGTTGTTGCTATTTGGGAGGAAATGTGGTTGTAATATGTTCCTATTTAAATACTTCTTATTAATACAATTCTTAGATTCATTAGAATCCACATTAGTGATATCAGAGTGTAAGAATTGTAGAGCTTTTGGGTTATTTCTGACCTCATACTGCTTGTTTAGCTTTGGGTAACTTTTGGCCAATAAGATCATGTTTTTGGAATCTCCTAGTTGTAGTTAGAAGATTGAATTTGTGAATTCCAATTCCCTTGAATTAGATTTAGGATTCTTGAGAGGGATTTAAGAATTTTTGTGAGGAGTGAGAGTGAGATGAAGAGATCAAAATAATATTAGTGTGTTATTCTGTGAAACAAGATCTACTTGTTGGTCGCCTTGCTGCAAATTACTATCTCTACTAGCAAAATTTGTTGTATTTTTTTAGTTCCTTATTATTTTATTAAAAAAATTACTAATCATATTTTTTTATTTATGTTTAAAAAAAGTTTTTAATAAGCTTTCAGAAACAAAATTTCAATTTTTTGTTATAAATTAAAAATAATTGGTTGCCTTTTAGTAGCCTAAGACTTGAGGCTCAATGTGAGTGATCTGACACCAAAAAGGGCTTTGATCCTCACATTTTTGTGTCATGGATACCCATGTGGATCGACCCAAATTTTTTTGACCTCTTAATATTGATTCAGGTCTCCTTGCCATTTTTTGGTATTACGAACACCAACAAGTGGGATATCCTGTATAATTTTGCTAGATACTAAAATAGACCGATAGTGATCAATGATGGGAGCACGTTGCCTTAGCCTCAGATTATTAAAAAAACTCACCTTCTTCTTGGATCGCATGCCTAAGCTACAACAATACATAAAACAAATTTAAAAATAGCCCCTGATGTAGAATTCTAATGTAGACTCCAACGTAAATTCCAAATCACACAACTTCCAAAGAAAACCCTCATTGGAAGATCATGAATCTTGACCAACCAATCACACTCCTCGCAATAGATCTTTGACACATGACAACTCCATTTTCTAGATTTGACGATTGTAGTCTGAAAAAGTGGTGCTCTCAGTTGTAGTTGTTTTTTCGTTGTGATTAAAATTATTTATCCCACATTCATGGGAAAAAGGGTAATTTTGTCATTTAAAACCAAAAATATCAACTATGAAAGAAGCCAACAATTGTTGGTTGGTGCTCTTTTCATGCTTCTCTCGATGAACCATTTTTGTCACACAATATGGAGTCATCTTGGTTGACCATGTGGATTGTTGATCCAATTGGTTTTAGTTGACTTGTGGACCTCTATTCATCAACTTATGAAGAAAGACACAAAATTATTTTAAAAAGGGGTTTCATTTTTTTTTGTAGTTGATTTTAGTTTACTTGAGGACCTCTATTGATCAACCTATGATTATTTTAAAAAGGGAGTTTAATTTTAAATTTTTACAAAAGGGTGGTAATTTTTTTAACTATTTTGCAAAAAAGAACATATTTTTAAATATTTAATTTTTCTTAGTTAAATTTTTTGATTGTGCTTTCAAAATTTTACCCTTTCAAAAGCATTGTAAAATTGCATAAAATAATTTTATTTTTAAAATTATTTAGGCAAAAAGCACATAAATTTTTATAACCCCTTTAGGTATCAATTAGGTCCTTTTTTTAATTATACTGCTAGCTTACACAAGGTATCAAATGATTTCAATTTGCTAGAGAAAATGGCCACTTTAGTAGCAATAGTTAGTCTCTTTGCAAAAAAAGTCAATAATATTACAACCCCGAATGGTCCTAGTCAAGTCAAAGCCCTCGACCTTCACTCACAAGAAAAATGCAAGGTAAAAATTTATGATGGGTCCCATGATCCTGAGGTCCTAAACAATTGGATCCTTAACACAGACACATGGTTTACCTATAGAAAATTTCCAAAATATGAGCAAGTCCTATTTTCCAAATTAAAACTTTCTAGTGTAGCCAAAGTTTTGATAACTGACTTCCAAGGAAATAGGAATCCCATCGACACTTATGCTGAGGACCTTACTTATAAGTGGCTTCATTTGAATTAAGGATACGACATGACTATCCAAGAGTATATTTTCTAGTTTACCAAATTGAGGATTTTAACTAGTATACAAGATTCAACTGAAGTGCTAATTATCAAATTTAAGAGTGGATTACAAGAAGCACTTTTTAGGAAGTTGAAATATATGCCTATCGTCACCTTGAATGCATTGTATAATCATGCATAATTTGTGGAGGAGAAACTTGTTGCTCAATCAAGTAGATCTTGTTCTTCAAACATATACAAAGCACCCAATCAACGACAATATCAAAAAACAAATGAATAAGACTTATTCTTCCTTTAATCATTCTTCTCCTTCTTCTTATTATTTTCCTCCTTATCCTTATTCTTATTTCTCTTATCCTTATTTAATAGTAAGAAATTTTGTGATCGTTGTAAAAGAAGAGGACATGTGTAATATGAGTGCTTTAGAAAGAGGAAGAATATTGTTGTAGAATATCAACCTAAGGAACCACAATATGGTCCTATTGATATTATAGGAGAAACTCAAAAGTATTATGAGATGAAGGATAAGCTCAAAAATACTACCTTGATGACACATACCTTGTATGAATGTGGTCATGATAATTTGTTTGTCACAAAATCCCACATAACTCATAATTTTTCTGTGGATTGTATCATCAATAATGGCTCCAAAAAGAACTTGATTTCAAGAGCCATAGTTGATATATTATAGCTTCTTGTAGAACCTCGTTCTAGTCCATACTAACTTGGATGAAAGGATGAGGGTACATCCTCCATAATCATAGAAACTTGCACCATGTCCTCTGTATTTGGCCTACACTATGTGGATAGAGTTTCTTGTGATGTGAATCCAATAGATTGTTGTGGTCTAATTCTTGGAAATACCTACCAATATGAAATGAGATCTCAATATGATTATTTTAACAACATATATACCTTGCATCATGATAATAAGACACCTACACTAAACCATAAAATATTGCATTGATCTTCAACAGGCCACAGGACACACCAACACCAGTTGCATCAACTTATCCACACAAGGAAGTGATTTCTCCTTAATTAGTATCTCCTCCTACTACTCTAGATACTCCTTTTGTTGCATATTTATCTAATCAACAACCTTTATCTTGACAACTTTTTTCAATTCAAATTTATAAATTTAGTAGTAGGCCATTGGTCCTCAACAACTTCCTCAAGGTTCTTCTTGGGTTGGTAAGTAAGGAACATCTTTATGTTCTTGACATCATCAATACTCTTATCCATCTGACACCTAATTTGCAACTTCTGCTTCATCCAACTCGAGTTCTTCCAAATGAGCCCTTTTTTATTGTGAAAGCATTGGAGTCCAATGCTTCTATTATGGGGAGGTATGATGAGGACATAATGTGTCAAGAATAGGTTTATGTTTCTAATTTATTAGGACTAAAACTTAGTTTTATTTTTGCTTAATATTTTTTATGCCAAATTATAAAACATGATACTTAGTTGCTCATGTTGGACATGACAATAAAATATTCTAGATATGTTAGTTGGCAATATCTTCTAGAGGGATGTTTCTAGTTGGATTGATAATAATCAATCCTTGAAATAAGAAGGTCGATAAGAGAATATCTTCCAAATTTGGCATGTTGTTGCTATTTGAAAGGAAATGTGGTTGTAACCTATGCCTATTTAAGTACTTCTTATTAATACAATTATCAACTTCATGAGATTCCACATTATATTGTAAAGTCTAGTAGTATAGAAGTCATATCATGTGAATGTAACAACAATGTGAGATATTTTTGTACTTCATTTTGTGTCCGAATACTTTTTTTATCATATATACAAATATATTGAGCTTGTTTATTGGTTTAAATGCTTGATATATTGTGTGATATTTGATAATTAAATATTTTTTAAATTGCTCATATGCTAAAAATGGTACCAGAGCATCCTCCACATATTGGTTTAAGAGACTTATTTATTTTCATAATGAGAGAGATATTAATCTAAAAAAATATAACTTGTTTTTAGAGGGCGTTGGTTCAACGAATATCAGTGGATTATTGAAGAAATTCAAAGAGCTATCGATAGTCTAAAATTCACTAAAAATATACAATAATGAAGGAACAACTATCAACAAGCCAAAGACCCTAGAAATGAGCAATGTTGAGCGAAAATATTCAAAATATAGATGAACATTAAAATGTGTAAAATGAGGCAAGAAAGAATGCATTAGAAGGAGGACAAGCACAATAAAACATGAAATAAGTGCAAGGAAAAAGAGAAACTGAATAAGATAAAAATAGATAAAAGAATATGGTCCAAGGTGGAAGAGCATGGTGAAGCATGAGAAAATGACCTGATGATAAGTAGTCATCAATATGAGGTGAAATAGCATGGTAAAGTTTGATAAGAAGACCTAAATATGAGTAGGTGAGAAAATATGAAGTAGACCTCAATAATGCAAGAAATATATAATAGTCAAATTAACACCCAAGTTAAAAGTGTTATAAGTTGGTATAGAAATATGTGAGAATAAGTAATTATTCTCTTAAGTTCTACTAGGATATACATACTTGAGTTTCCACTCGTCCATGAGTCAGGTGAACTCTCAGTATAGTCTAGATCAGATTTGATGAGTTGTAATCCAATGACTCTCAATGATCAACTTTGATATTTATACAAAGTTGATCCATGGAATAAATCAATCAGTTCTATTTTGTTCCTTCAAATATTGTAATTCTTTGTAGTTCTATTTGGTGATCAACTAAATCATTGGTTTTTTATGTTGAAAAATATTGTAACTTCATAAAATATTTAAGAAATAAATGCAACGTTTCTCACATCCAAATTAAGTGGACATTTGGTTATTAAAAAAATAACACCAAAGTCCATTTTTTTTTTTTTAATATTTGGAAAACATCCCAAAAGGGATGCCACTTTCGCGTAAGACCCAACGAGGCAAGGGTATCCATTTCGCCAAAAAATCCCAGGACTCGGACCTGGCCTACCACCTTTGACATACTCAAGGAGCAAACAAACACACAAAACCAATTTAAAAATAAGTAAATAACAACAAAAATAATAAAATAAATGCTCCTTGAGTGTGTCAAAAACAAAAGCACAACCAAACACGCACAATAATATGAAATAAACCACAACACAAACCACATAGAAAAACACAAGAACCACATAACAAAACACAAACAAGACAAAAACAACAGAACACTACAAAGACATAACCCAAAAAAAACATGAAAAATAAACACAACCAAAACCTAAAAAATACAATAAATAAAATAAAAATAAAAATAAAAAACAAACAACAATAGACAATAAACAAAAACAAAAAACATATAAAACACTCACACATAAAAACATGAAATAACACAAACAAAGAGAAACCCAAGAACAAGAACGAAAAAAACACAAGAACAATAACAAAAAACATTAAAAAAAAAACAAAAATACAAGAACAAAAAAAAACAACACAAAGAACACAAAAACAAAACAAAACAAAAGAACCCACCCAACTTAAAAAACTAAACAAAAAAAACAAAGAAAAAAGAAAGAAAATAAAAGAAAAGAAAAAAAAATGAACAAAACAATGACCTATCTAGACCAGAAGACTATTAAGGCAAGAATCAATAGAGGAAACAAAATAAAGAATAGAATGAGCTAGGGAACCAAAAAAACTAAATGAACCAAAGAGAAGCAAAAAAAAAAAAAACAAGAAGAAACTAGGTACCTTCAAAACTGGAGCCATCCAAAGAAATGATATAAAGAAGAGCTTCCCTAATTTGAGAATCCCACCATATAGGAGGGTGGCCATAACAAGTAAGATCACCTTTGTCCAAAGCCCAATTAGCTAAAGCATCAACACTCTTGTTTTGATCTCTGACCACATGATTGTAATCAACTTTCAAAAATCCCATCTGGATTAACTGAATCTTCTCAATAATTCTTTTTATTCTCCAATCCATCGTATGATGCTTATAAGGAGTCTTCAAGATATTAATCATAAGTTGAGAGTCAGACTCAACTAACACCTTTTCCCATCCAACCTTAGTAGCCTCATAAAGGCCTATGAGGATACCATACCCCTCAGCAAGGTTATTGGAAAGAATACCCAAATTCTCAACAAAAGTAAAAACCAAGGAGCCATCTGAAAGTCTACCAATTCCTCCCACACTGGCTTTTCCAGGGTTCCCTCTAGAGGCTCCATCAGTATTGACTTTTCCAAAATCCTTAGGAGGAGGTTGCCAATTTCTAGTCCTATCCATCTTACTAATACTCACATTCCCTTTAAGTTGGTTGCCCTTAGAAGGTTTAATATTCAATATTTGCATCACTTGATCCCATATTTGGTGGGAGTTTTGGGGGTGATTAAGGAGTTGATGGATTGATTCAACTAAGTTGGCTATGGTCTTTTGCCAAATATAGTGAATATCCTTCCTATCTTGATTAAAAATTTGGTTGTTCCTTTCATTCCAAATATTCCAAAGAAGAATAGTAGAACCCATCCAAACTAACTGCCTAATAAAATGATCACCACCCTCTTGATTAGGCCAATCCCTTCAAAGCTATTCAAAAGTAAAAAAATTGGACCATTGTAAGCCAAGTAAAATGACCATTCTCCTCCATAGCTAAGAGGCTAAAGTACACTCAATAAAAATATGACCTGGTCGCCTTGCTGCAAATTACTATCTCTACTAGCAAAATTTGTTGTATTTTTTTAGTTCCTTATTATTTTATTAAAAAAATTACTAATCATATTTTTTTATTTATGTTTAAAAAAAGTTTTTAATAAGCTTTCAGAAACAAAATTTCAATTTTTTGTTATAAATTAAAAATAATTGGTTGCCTTTTAGTAGCCTAAGACTTGAGGCTCAATGTGAGTGATCTGACACCAAAAAGGGCTTTGATCCTCACATTTTTGTGTCATGGATACCCATGTGGATTGACCCAAATTTTTTTGACCTCTTAATATTGATGCAGGTCTCCTTGCCATTTTTTGGTATTACGAACACCAACAAGTGGGATATCCTGTATAATTTTGGTAGATACTAAAATAGACCGATAGTGATCAATGATGGGAGCACGTTGCCTTAGCCTCAGATTATTGAGTGTGTTAGTAAAGATTTAATGTCTTAAAATAGTAGCAGAGATCATGATAAATTTGAAAAATGAATAAAATAATTTGGGACTAATCATGGATATGATAAAACAAGATATACAAATATAAAAAATAATGATTTATTATATTTCACATATGATAGCACGTAGGAAAATACTAGAGATAATAATGATATAAGAAATAAGTTATATTATTGTGATGACTTATTGATAAAGGATGTAGATGGGTGGTTATGTCATGTTGATCAATTTTTCCAACTTCAAAATATCCCTAAATATTATTGGATCAAGATGGCTTCTTTCAGTTTGGAATCAAAAGCATTACAGTGGTACCAATGGTTTCGACATAATGTTACTGATCCATCTTGGGAAGATTTTGATTCCCAACTATTCACTTGCTTTGGCCCTAGTGAGTATGATGATTTCCAAGTAGCACTAACCAAGTGGAGACAAACTTCTACAATTCAATATTACTAAGCCTAGTTTGAAAATTTAGCTAATTGAACCAAGGGGTTGAATGGAGGGTTTTTATGAGCTATTTCATAATTGGCTTAAAGGATGATATTCAAGCTAAAGTTAAGATGTTCAAATGATAAATAATGATGCAAGCCATAAGCTTAACATGGTTGGACGAATCAAAATTTTTAGCTCAAAGGAGGACGCCTAGATTTCAATCAACCAAACCCTCTTTTCCTCCCAAGTTCACAATCAGTAGTAAAAATAAATAGATCCCCTCAAAACACTTGACAACAAAGGAAACAAATGCTTGATGACCCCAATGGTTGTTCTATAATTGTGATGAAAAATGTGTTAGAGGGCATAGGTGTGCCAAAAATAAGTTGTTCTTAATAGATGTCGATGAACCCATAAGAAATGACCACAATGATGATGAAGTAGACCCAACAAAAAAACCACCTCAAAATAAAGCAAACATACAGGAAGAACCCCAGGAAAAGATTTCAGTCCATGCTCTTGGAAGGATTACTACTCCACAAACCATGAAAGTTATGGGCTTTTTCAAAGGCCAATGTCTTACCATTCTTATTTATTAAGGTAGTACGCACAACTTTATTGATCCTTGAGTTACCAAGAAGGACAATTGTTACATACACACTTGCAATTCCTTTGAGGTTATGGTGGCAAATGGAGGGACATTACCTTGCAAAGGTAAAGGTCATAATGTTAAATTAAAAATTGGGGATTATGAGCTCAAAAAAGACATGTTTGCTCTACAATTAGGGATATGTGATGTGTTAGGCATTTAGTGGTTGAGTACTCTAGGCACCATATCATGGAATTTTATAGAATTATGGATGCAATTTTCACAAAATGGACCAGAGTGGAGCAATGATGCCCAAGGAAATGCTTGTTATTTTGCATGCGGTTAGTTATTGGTAACCATATCTCATTGGGCATCATTTCTCTATTAAAATAGATCATCAAAGTCTTAAATATTTCTTCGAGTAAATGATTGCCACCCTTGAACAACACAAGTGGGTCTCTAAGCTCATGGGATAAGATTAAGATATTACTTATTAAAAGGGCAAGGATAACATTGTGGTGGATGCTCTCTCTCATAAATTTAAGGCTCATAGTATATTATGTATTATTTCTTCGCCTATTCCCTAGTGGATAAAATTTTTTGTGAGGAGGTGCTTAAGGATTTAGGATTACAAATTTTGATTTTTTCACTTCAAAAAAAATCTACTTTATGTCTTGGTTACACTTGGGATGGACAAGATTTATGCTATCAAAAGTACCTTTTTGTTCCTCACACATCCCCACTCTGAGAACTTCTCATGAAGGAAATGCATGCTTCTCCAACTACAGACCCTTCAAGGTTTCTCAAAATATATAAAAGGATCAAGCGTATGTTTTATTGGAGGGGTATGAAGAAGGACATACAAAATTTTGTAGCAGCATGTGACACTTGTCAATGAATGAAGGGTAAAATTGTGCATTGTCTATGAACTCTATAGCCCTTACCGATTCTTGACCAGGTTTGGATAGATATTTTAATGGACTTTATAGAAAGGTTTCCTAAGTTTGGAGGCAAATTAGTTATTTTTGTGGTAGTGGATCATCTTTCAAAGTATGCTCATTTTTTCCCTCTCCCACCCTTACACAATATCTATAGTCACCCAAATATTCCTTGATTCTATTTTTCACCTTCATGGCACACTTGCCTCCATTGTGTCTTATCATGACCCTATATTCACTAGTAATTTTTAGGAAGAATTATTTAAGTTTCAAGGAACTCAGCTCAAGATGAGTTCATCTTACCATTCACAAATAGATGGCCAGAATAAGATTATAAACAAATATTTGGAGACCTACCTTCATTGTTTATCTCTGATCATCCTACACAGTGGGTGAAGTAAATTCCCTTGGCTGAGTGGTGGTATAATACTTCTTATCATATGATTACCAATGTCACTCATTTTAAAGAAATTTATGGCTGACCTCCATGCATGCCCTCCTCCTACATTTCAAGCAACTCTAAGGTCCATGCAATTGACACAACACTCATCCAACATGTCGAAGTCCTCTATTAGTTGAAGATGAATTTGGAAGCAACCCAGAACCAGATGCATCAATAATATGATCATCATTATTCTAAGTGTAGATTTTACGTTGGTGATATGGTCTTCCTTCACTTGCATCCATACAAATAATCCTCTCTCCAACTTTCTTGGTTCAAGAAACTTGTGGTCAAGTACTATGGATCCTAATAGGTTTTATAGCGAATTGGTGCCACAACCTATAAATTGGCCCTACTATCAACCTCAAATATCCACCCTATTTTTCATGTATCCTCTCTCAAGAAGATTATGGAAAATTAGGTACAAGTTCAATGTGCCCTCCCAAAAATGGATGAAGACTATTCTATGTTGCTCGAGCTAGAACGATTGTTGGATCGTAAGATGGACACACTTCACAATCAAAATATTGAGGTCCTTGTCTAGTGGCATGGTCTACAATTAGAATATTCTATATGGGAGTCTCTCCACTAGATCCAAAACCAGTTATCTCATCTACAAATTTGAGGAAAAGACTTTCTGAAGGGAAAGGACATGTTAGAAACCCATCCTAACTTTATTTTTGTAATTATTAATTAATTATGTAATGACCCATGTCCAATGTGGGGACACCCTTATAATATTATTTTGTAATACTTTGTAATGATATGTTTCAAGTATGATGCCTAGACAAGTGGGCCATTTCATGTAATCATTATCAAGAACGTAACTGATATTGATAGAATATTCTAGCTTGAGTGGCATTTGCATGTAAGCCAACTCTTGAGCTTAAGGTTATGGTTTCATGAAGTTGTTATTTAAAATATATAAATCCATGTACTAATGTATCTTTTTGTATGTTAATGAAATATTGAAGGAGGTTTCCCCATCAAAAAGGCCTATAATTTTGAGTTATTTTGTGAAATTGTTTCAATTCTGTAATTACTTTCTGCATAGTGGTATTCTATTATTTTATGCATATTTGTTATTTTACAGTATTTTGTGTGAGTGAGTCTATAATCAATAGTAGGTTCTAACAGTATCCCTACTAAGACTATAAAAAACATTAACTTTTTTAATTAGGGTAAAATGGGTTTTAGGGTCCCCAAATCTATACATCAAGCTTTGTAAGATAGTAAAATATGGTACAATAGCCTTACAAAATACTATCATCCACTTAGTATTAATGCTGGACCTTAGAATACCACATATCGACAAAACAACTTCCAAAACATGACATATTAGTAGACCACTTCCAAAACATAAAAAATTATAGCTACCACCCAATCATAATAAAATAAATAGGCCATAACCATTGGGGTTTTTACGAAGTTCATAGTTGATAGGTTTTTTTATTTTTTTTCTTCTATAGCATAGGTTCTTCCTCCTTCAGAGTGGTAATATTTGAGAATATATTTTTACACTTCAAGCTCCTAAGATAGTATCTAGTTGTAACACATTTTGTATGATGTTCATTTTTAAAAAGCCGATTATTATTGATTGTTTCATAATTAGCTTCAAGAATACTATCTAAGGTGCTAATATTTTACATGGAATTGACTAGGTGGTCTTTAGTAACCATTTGGATTTTATCAATGATCTGATTCAAATTCTCCTTTTGAGGTTGAGTCTTTTGTTACTTGTATGTTTCTTGCTAGAAAATTAGCATAGCTGGAGGATGAGATTCTTCCTTGGTAATTGGGATATTTGAAGGTTCAAGATCATTCACATGCAGGGTCTTTTCCTCCACCAAGGAAGAATCATAGCATGATCAAATGATCGAGTGTCTCTTCTTTAGGTGGCCATATTACTAACAACCATAACATCTTAGGGATAAGTTTTCATATTCACTATTTTTAATTTATTCCCCTTTGCTTGAAGAGATAGTAATAGATTGAGGCCAAGGAACTGAAACATCCATCCAAATAGCTAATCTTGATTTACTCATATTAATTTTATTGGACACAATTTTCTCTATTTGGGCATCCATATACTAGAATGCACCAATGAAATTACTAATTTTGGTGAATATCTTCTCTCCCCAAAACTCCATGGGGAGAGCATATAGATTCATCCATACTAGAAAGCCAACTTCTTCTGTAAGAGGGTTGAAACCATGAGTGCAAGGTCATATATAAACACCCCTTTGTTCAAAAAACCAGTTGTATCTATAATATATTACCCTATCTCTATCCACTAAATAAAAAAAGATAGAAAATAAATTTTTAGGTAGCATAATTACTTGGAATATACTGGACCACCAAAGTTTAATGTATTCTTTGAGCTCCTCTAAGACTAGTCTTTTGACCCTGAGTTTGCAAATAGTTATTCAGTATTCATGATCAATTAGATCAATCCAAATTCATCCTACAAAATCCTAATAGACGGCAGAGGTTCATTAGAAATCTCCACCTACGAACCAAAAGATCCTTGAGAGACTTTTTTTGACCAAAGAAACTTTCTCACAGATTTAAGAGTGACTAATATCCTCTTGAGTATAGTGAGCAAGTTGTGAACAACCCTCTTTCTGCAATGCTTGACTGCACCTAGGATTTGCACCCCTTTTGCTCTATTCTATCATCATGTCCTCCTGAGTATAGCAAGCAGATTGAAAACAATCTTCTTTCTTCAACACTTGACTACACCTAAAGTTTGCACTCGTTTCGCTTTATTCTAGCCTCATATCCTCTTAAATACATCAAACAATTTGTGAAAAATCCTTTTTCTACAACATTTAAAATATTTATGTTCGTTTTAATATACTTATGATGATTCATATTATTTCATAATTATTATTTATAATAAAATTATATAATTTATTAATCACTTAAATTATTATAATATATATTTAATCTATTTTCATCTCATATAATTAATAAAAAATAATATTATAATCATTTTAAAAACCTTAGAAGCAACAACTCCCATCCAACACCTCTATCGTTTTTGTAGTTGGATCTCTTTGACAAGGCATCCAACCTCACCTTGCAACAACATGTGAAGCCAATAGACTCAAGGAAATCAATTCTTTTATTTTTATTTTTTAATTTAAACTTTGTATTTATTATTTATAAATTCAGTTTATAATATTTAAGTTTTTTTTTTTTTTAAATTATCTTAAATTATTATTAAAAATTGAACCTTATATCTCTCATTTACAATACCAAAGTCTTAGTAGTCCTTCCTAAGTGCAACCTTAAGTTGTACAGAAAATATATTAATAGTAGGCGGACGAAATAGGCACCATTCAAGACTTAGTACTATTATAGTTCTTATTTGGACACTTATGTACCTTATCGTTCGTCATTTTAAATGTATGTACTCTACACTGGTTGACAAATTTAATACCAACTTGTTCGAAATTCGAATAAAATCAAAAGCGTATTATATTTTTTGAACAGGGTAACACAGGTACAGACAACAACTAACACTGAATAATTCAGAAGATACGCTGTAAAAGGAGAACCATTCATTTCTTGACAGGTTCATGAAATTGTCCGCTCTATCTACCTTACAAAATGGAACCGTTTCCGGAATGGTGTGCAGCATCACATTATAGCGCAAGATTCCTCCTCCCACTCATATAAGATGTACGAGGAGTAGTTAGTGTAGTTTGCATACTGTTCTACTCTTCTTTCTTGCCATATGAAAGATGAACAGTAATTATAATTTGCAAGCATGTGGGTTGGACCATGTTACTTAGGAGAGTGGTTACAACCATTATTATTAGTAATTGGTAAATGTAGGTTTAAACTACAAGGATTGCTCCCAATAAATCTATTCATCTCGTTCTTGTTTACCTGAAGTGAGATGGGACCACCAATCACTGGGGATTCGTACTATCGTCATTCATCATGTATGCACTCACAGGATTCAGAGTAGACTACAACCTTTGCAAAGGGTTGGCTTCCCCAATATTTGAACCTAGGTCTCTTCTTTGTAAATGGTAGGTTGAACTAATTGTCTACTTCGCTTATGTATGAGTCACTATGCCAAACATTTGCATTCAAGTTTGAATCTACATGAATAGAAGACAAAAACCTCTACACTTTGGTGTACTAATTACAATAACTCATCTTTAAAGATTCTAAAGATAGTAGATTTTAGTTTTAGTTTTTCATAAATATATTTAATTTAAAATTTGTGTTATATTTTAATTATTGGGCCATAAAGGACTTTAAAAAATTTATATACATTAATTCATGGTCAAAATTAATCTACAAGAGCATAAACACCTCTAAAAAAATTTCTTATTATCTCTCTTTTATGCTTTAGTTAAGGCATACTAGGAAATTACACAACTTCCTTTTAAGTCTTTATAAATAATAGTGAGTTCTTATCTTTTAAAGTCCTTCCAATACCTTAACCAAAGTTGACAAGGTATACATAAAGCCAAAACCTTTATTACAAACCCAAAGTTGGCTAAAATATCGAATAAGGGAGTGGAAGGGGAGGATAAGAAGAACTCATTACCAATGGATGGGTTATATCTCCTTTGACTCCTAGCTAGATTATAGCTTCACTTAGAATATGTAAGCCACACCTACACAATCTTATTGCCTAGCTTAAGGAATGAACTGAAAGTTTTTAGAAGCCTATGAAGGAAAATTCATCATACTCATAAGGGATTTCAATAACATCCTGAATGATAAAGACAAATTGGGCAGGTTACAACACATCACAAAAATACTTTAGTGACATTGTACAATGGCCAACCTTATGCAACACTCACCCCTAAAAACAATATTTTTATATGGATCAACAGAAGGAAGGTTTTCACTGCCATTGTAGAATAACTTCAACAAATTATACTAACTAACTAGCTAGACTACAATGTGGGTACTAACTCTATAAGAGGTCAAGCATGTGGTTTGGACCATGTCATTATCCTACTACATATCACATATGAGTCACAATGCCAAAAGAATTCCATTCAAGTTTGAATATATGTGGATACAAGACAAAAACCTCTACATCTTTATGGACCAATTATAAGAACTTATCTTTAGAGATTCTAAAAATAGCAATTTTTTCTTTTTCTATTTTCATAAATATATTTAAAGTAAAAAATGTAATATATTTTAATTATTGGGCCACAAGCACTTTATATAATTTACATGCATTAATCCATGGTTAGAATTAATATCCAAGAGAAAAATTACCTCTAAGAATTTGTCTTATTGTCTCCCTTTTGACCTTAGTCAAGGTATACTAGAAAATTATACAGTTCCCTTCCTTGCATTTATGGAGACTATTGAGATCTTACCTTTTAAATTCCTTACAATGCCCTAACCAAAGTTGACAAGGTACACGTAAAACCAAAACCTTCAATATAGGCCCACAATTGGGTAAAACATTGAATAAATGAGTGGAAGGGGAGGTTAAGGAGAGCTCATCATCAATAGAAAGAGTAAATAGCCCTCATATTGATTATAGCTCCTCTAACTCCTACAAATCAACTAAACTAGCCTCAAACCATCCTCAAGTATGTAAATTAGCCATATAGATCATCCTCAAATCTGCAAATTAGCCATAATAAAACTAACATTCTTCAAGTTGAACATCCCAAGAAGTCTACTAATATGAGATTAATAGCAAAAAATAAATGTAGAAAATGTTAAGAGTCCATAAAAATAGACATGAAGGCACTTGAAGAAATTAATTCAAATAAACATCTCTAACTACACAACCATTGATAATTCTAGTAGGTGAAAATCCCCTAAAATAACAATGAAGATTAAATATTAAAATTTTAATGAACTAGCTAGATAAATTTTGCTTGCTTAATGATACTATGCCTTCAAGAGATAAAAAAGGATGACAAAAAACTAGAAAAATCATATGCTAGAAGTTGGAAGGGCTAAATCATCAACAACATCAAATCCTAAGGATTTTTAAGGGGACTAGCTATTGTTTGGAGGTCCTATTTTATTTTGGGCACTCATATAGATTCAAGTAGTTATTGGTGTGTGACTCACCTTGAGATCTTCTCTCAAAATATGTAATACATAGTGGTAAATGTATATGATCCACACAATCTCATTGCTAATGAATTGAAAGTTTTTTAGAAGCCCATGAAGGAAAATTTATCATACTTATAAGGCATTTGAATGTCATATTGAATAATAAGGACAAACTAGGTTGGTTACAACATATTACAAATCCACAAAGAGATTTTAGCCACCCTATACAATAGCTAACCTTGTGGAACATCCCCCTAAAAACAACATTTACATGTGGACCAATAAAAGGATATTTTTCATTGCTATTGAATATTATCCTGGCTAGTTTCTAATGACAATCAATTAGCTAAACTACAATTGTCATAGCTAGTTTCTAATGATGACCAATTAGCTAGACTACAATTTCCCTAGCTATTTTCTAATGATGACTAATTATCTAGACTATGATGCGGTTATTGAATGTATACAAATTCAAACATGTAGGTTGGACCATATTTCTATCTTACTAAATATCACACATTAATCATACTGTCAAAGATATAAATTTATGTGGTATATAAGAAAAACAATATAAAACTTGATGGTCCAATTGTAGCAACTCATACTTTAGATTTCTAAATACATTAGTATTTTTATTTTTCCATTTTCATGAATCTATTTATAGTAAACGTTTAAATCTATTTTAAATATTAAATGAATAATCACTTTATACAATTTAGGTGCAGTATTTGATATTAGGAATTAATCCAAAAAAAGGTAAACACTTCTTAGAGTTTGTCTTATGGAATCCCTTTTATGCCTTAGTTAGGGATTTCTAGGTAATTATACTACTCCCTCCCATGCCTCCATGGAGACTTTAGTCTTTTAAACTCCCTCCAATACCCTAAGAAAAGTCGACAAGGCACACACAAATCTTATACCTTTGATATATGTCAATAATTGGCTAAAATATTGAACAAAGGAGTGGAAGGGGAGGATAAGGAGACCTCACCATCACTGGAAAAAGTTAATCATGCTCAAATAGGTTATAGTTCCTCTTAATCCTCCAAAGTAACATTGGATTTCCCTCAAGTTCATAGATTTTCTAGAAATAAACCAAAATAAACCATGCTCTAAATATTTTATATAGAAACAAAAGGATGAAAGAAGAAATTGGTAGGCACTCATAGGCATCATAAATAATCATTATATTTAGATATTATTGCACAAAACTTAGATAAGATATGAGAAGTATGAAGGGGTATTTATGGTAGTACCAAAATCCCTAATTACATCAGAGTTTAACCCAATTCGACATAACAAGTGGGCTTTAGGTTAATTATAAATGTTAAATGAGGTTTAGCCTTAAAAAGGTTAACCATGGACCACTAGGATTACATAATAGAATATTATAAAATAATAAATAAATTGCATAATGAAATACCCTTAGGTCTATCTAATACATCACACAATGTTGGATCTTGAAACTGAATTAGATTACATATTCAACACCCCCCATAATCTAAATTGAGGGGACAAGGATAGAAGACATTAGTCACAATAATATCTTCCCCTGTATAATGGATGTTGTAGTGGGCCTATGCAATTGAGATAGATCCATCTAAATCTCCCTCATCATCTAAAAGACATCCACCTTACTTCAAGAACTTTCTACAATTTTCTACAATTTCAACACGCAATTCTTCATAGGATGTTCCTCCCTTTAATAGTATCTACATGTGGTATTTAATTTCCTCTAAGACAAACTTACCCATGGGTCCCTAGGTCTTAGCCTCCTTAGATTGGAATTTCTTTGCATGAGACTATATTTGAGGAGTTCCACCACCACAATTCCACATAGCAACCAAAAAGTGAATTAGAAGAGAAAATAGTTGATCAAGAGTAAGAGTCTTTTGGCATTCCAAGAACTTAGGAATAATTTGAACCATTAGATTCAACATCTAAAAAGAGGAGGAGATATTAGAAAGGATAATCTTAACACATTATATATCATCTTTCTTTTTGCATCTAGAAGATGTAATATCTGATCTCAAGTCCTTGAATCTTGCAATATAGTCCTCAAAATTCTCAAAATTAGCTAGGTTAAGAGAATAAAGCTCTAATTCCAAGAAACTTACATTAGTAGTATTAACCTTTCCAACATGTTCATGCAACTTTGACCAAATACTTTGTAGTAGGTCGTTCATTTAAGTTGACCAAATACTATAATTTCATCCATTAAGGTGAGTAACTAGGGCTTTATGGTCCATCTTATACAATCCAACCCTATGGACTCCAAAATGGTTTCCCTAATGGACCCAAAAAAATAAAAAATTAAAGGCTCCAACCTTAGGGTTGCAAGCACTGATTTTGACCTACTACTTAGTGAGCTTTGATTCGAGCAATCCAAATAATTTTTTTACACCTCAACTCCATTGATTTTTCTAGTTTTTGACACTTGCATTACTTTGATTGGTTGATAAATTATATTTTTTTTATGGCACTAAAGAATCCACATCAACCAAGGGGTAAGACAAAATTCCACCTTGTGAACAATAAAGAGTTGAAAGCACTTGGCGAGACTCAAACCTAAACCTCCTTCATGCTAAGACCTATGTCCTATCCAATATTTCATGATACTTAATGAGAAAAGGGGATTTCATAATTTTGGAATGACCTATGACTTTATCAAAACTTTTGTAAAAAGTGGAGGTGCAAATATAAAACACTCAATAGCCGCTCTAAAAAGTGGCTCCTTTGATTAATCTACCTATTTGGATTTAGGCTAATTTGTGTTGACACTTTCCCTAGAAGAGTATAAACATGGATTGGAAAAAGAAAAGATAGGGGTACAAATTAAACTCGTGTCATGATCCCTCCAATATAGTGCTCAAACTACCACACATTTTTTGGATTTAGATCAAAAGGGCAACAATTAATTGCTACTATTTCACCATTACCAAGTGGGTCATGGTCTGCATTTTTTCCAAGGTATCTAAGCTTGCATGGTTTGAACCAAAAATCCAAGGACCCAAATACCTTAATGCTTCCTCTCATAGCCACCATAACATTATCCATGGATGGAAATTGGAGTGTCCATCCTTTTGTAGAAAGAGGAATGAAAGGATGCCAAGGCCATGTAGGAAAATAGGTTTGATTGAAATAAAAAAAATGGTGTGTGCTCCTTCTAGATCATGGAGTACCTATTCCTTGTTGGATATTCAATTTTGTAAGTGAATTTCATAGAAAAACTTTATTAATAAATTTTAAGAATAGATGAGGATTTTTTAAGTCAAGGGCTTTGGAAAAGGTAAAAAATATAGAAGATTTATCCAAGAAATTAGAACAAAATTTGGAGGCTCCAAAACACATTATTTCATGACCAAGTGAGGCTCTCCATTTTTACTCTGATACCATGTTGAAATTCATAAAATTTTCAAGAAATGATCTAAAACGAACCATGCACTCAAATCCTATAGATAGAATAAAAAAGTAGGATGAATGAATAAATTGGTGGATGCTTATAGGTACCATAAATAATCACTATCAACACTCCAATAAGAACCATAAACCCTTAATTACATGATAAAGTTTAACCTATGATGACATAACAAGGGGGATTTAGGTTAATTACAAATATTAAATGAGGTTTAACCTTAACAAGGTTAACCATGGTCCATTGAACACTCTTATAGATTCAAATAGCTATTGGTGTGTTATTCATTGAAGAAGATTCTCTCAAAATACATAAGCCATAATGGTGAACATATATAGCCCACACAATATCATTGCAAAGTTTTGGTAAGGAATGAAATAAATTTTTCTTTATAAATACATGAAGGAAGATTCATCATATTCACAAGGGATTTCAATACCATCCTGGATGATAAAGAAAAAAATGACACAAAGTTAGAAAGAGATGTTAGTGACTTTGCAAAATAGTCAACACTACAAAACATCTTCCCCTAAAAATAACATTTACATGAGGACCAATAGCAGGGAAGTTTTCAACAACTTCTCAAAATGTTTTGATCGATTTCTACTGATGACCAACATGCTAGACTACAATATGATCATTGAATTGACAAAAATTCAAGCATGTAGATTGGACCATATCACTATTGTATTTCATATCACATATGAATTACAATGTTAAATATTTCCATCCATGTTTGAATCTATGTGAATACAAGATAAGAGCCACTACACCTTGATGGACCAATTAATAATTTATCTCTTAGAGATTCTATAAATAATATTTTTTCAATTTTATAAACCTATTTAACATAATATTTGAAATCTATTTTAATTTATTGATAAAGTAATTTTTAAATTTGAGGTCCATTATTCCATGCTTAGAATTATTCCATTATTTTAATACAAAGTAAGAACCTTCGATATAGGTCCAAAATTGGCTAAAAAATAAATTAAAGGAGTGGAAGGGGAGGATAAGGAAAGCTCATCAATGGTTTTAGTAATAGTTGGATTTTATTACATTATTTGGTACCTTGGAAGAACATTGTAAATATTATGTAAATACTTTGTAAATATGTGGTCTATAAACATTTATCATTTAGCAATCATTATAGGTTTGTTATTATTAGGAAGTCAATAAATATGAAAAGTTGTATCTCTTGTTAGTTTGATAAGATGAAGATTTAGTTGAAGCTTAAATGTTAAGTCATTGTAATGAGGACATCATTTTTCAAGCATAGGTTTATGTTTCTAATTTCTTAGGACTAGGACTTAGTTTTATTTTTGCTTAAAATTTTATATGCCAAATTGTAAAATGTGAGACTTAGTTGCTCATGTTGGATTTGGAAATAAGATCTTCTAGATAGGTTAGCTGGAAATATCTACTAGAGGGATGTTGCTAGTTGGATTGATAATAAATAATCCTTGAAATAACTAGCTTGATAAGAGCATATCTTCTAAATTTGGCATGTTGTTGCTATTTGGGAGGAAATGTGGTTGTAATATGTTCCTATTTAAATACTTCTTATTAATACAATTCTTAGATTCATTAGAATCCACATTAGTGATATCAGAGTGTAAGAATTGTAGAGCTTTTGGGTTATTTCTGACCTCATACTGCTTGTTTAGCTTTGGGTAACTTTTGGCCAATAAGATCATGTTTTTGGAATCTCCTAGTTGTAGTTAGAAGATTGAATTTGTGAATTCCAATTCCCTTGAATTAGATTTAGGATTCTTGAGAGGGATTTAAGAATTTTTGTGAGGAGTGAGAGTGAGATGAAGAGATCAAAATAATATTAGTGTGTTATTTTGTGAAACAAGATCTACTTGTTGGTCGCCTTGCTACAACTTACTACCTCTACTAGCAAAATTTGTTTTATTTTTTTAGTTCCTTATTATTTTATTAAAAAAATTACTAATCCTATTTTTTTATTTATGTTTAAAAAAAGTTTTTAATAAGCTTTCAAAAACAAAATTTCAATTTTTTGTTATAAATTAAAAATAATTGGTTGCCTTTTAGTAGCCTAAGACTTGAGGCTCAATGTGAGTGATCTGACACCAAAAAGGGATTTGATCCTCACATTTTTGTGTCATGGATACCCATGTGGATCGACCCAAATTTTTTTGACCTCTTAATATTGATGCAGGTCTCCTTGCCATTTTTTGGTATTACGAACACCAACAAGTGGGATATCCTGTATAATTTTGGTAGATACTAAAATAGACCGATAGTGATCAATGATGGGAGCACGTTGCCTTAGCCTCAGATTATTAACAAAACTCACCTTCTTCTTGGATCACATGCCTAACCTACAACAATACATGAAACAAATTTAAAAATAGCCCCTGATGTAGAATTCTAATGTAGACTCCAACGTAAATTCCAAATCACACAACTTCCAAAGAAAACCCTCATTGGAAGATCATGAATCTTGACCAACCAATCACACTCCTCGCAATAGATCTTTGACACATGACAACTCCATTTTCTAGATTTGACGATTGTAGTCTGAAAAAGTGGTGCTCTCAGTTGTAGTTGTTTTTTTGTTGTGATTAAAATTATTTATCCCACATTCATGGGGAAAAGGGCAATTTTGCCATTTAAAACCAAAAATATCAACTATGAAAGAAGCCAACAATTGTTGGTTGGTGCTCTTTTCATGCTTCTCTCGATGAACCATTTTTGTCACACAATATGGAGTCATCTTGGTTGACCATGTGGATTGTTGATCCAATTGGTTTTAGTTGACTTGTGGACCTCTATTCATCAACTTATGAAGAAAGACACAAAATTATTTTAAAAAGGGGTTTCATTTTTTTTTGTAGTTGATTTTAGTTTACTTGAGGACCTCTATTGATCAACCTATGAAAACGGGTGCAAAATTATTTAAAAAAAGGAGTTTAATTTTAAATTTTTACAAAAGGGTGGTAATTTTTTTAACTATTTTGCAAAAAAGAACATATTTTTAAATATTTAATTTTTCTTAGTTAAATTTTTTTATTGTGCTTTCAAAATTTTACCCTTTCAAAAGTATTGTAAAATTGCATAAAATAATTTTATTTTTAAAATTATTTAGGCAAAAAGCACATAAATTTTTGTAACCCCTTTAGGTATCAATTAGGTCCTTTTTTAAATTATACTGCTAGCTTACACAAGGTCTCAAATGATTTCAATTTGCTAGAGAAAATGGCCACTTTAGTAGCAACAGTTAGTCTCTTGGCCAACAAAGTCAATAATATTACAACCCCGAATGGTCCTAGTCAAGTCAAAGCCCTCGACCTTCACTCACAAGAAAAATGCAAGGTAAAAATTTATGATGGGTCCCATGATCCTGAGGTCCTAAACAATTGGATCCTTAACACAGACACATGGTTTACCTATAGAAAATTTCCAAAATATGAGCAAGTCCTATTTTCCAAATTAAAACTTTCTAGTGTAGCCAAAGTTTTGATAAATGACTTCCAAGGAAATCAGAATCCCATTGACACTTATGCTGAGGACCTTACTTATAAGTGGCTTCATTTGAATTAAGGATATGACATGACTATCCAAGAGTATATTTTCTAGTTTACCAAATTGAGGATTTTAACTAGTATACAAGATTCAACTGAAGTGCTAATTATCAAATTTAAGAGTGGATTACAAGAAGCACTTTTTAGGAAGTTGAAATATATGCCTATCATCACCTTTAATGCATTGTATAATCATGCACAACTTGTGGAGGAGAAACTTGTTGCTCAATCAAGTAGATCTTGTTCTTCAAACATATACAAAGCACCCAATCAACGACAATATCAAAAAACAAATGAATAAGACTTATTCTTCCTTTTATCCTTCTTCTCCTTCTTCTTATTATTTTCCTCCTTATCCTTATTCTTATTTCTCTTATCCTTATTTAATAGTAAGAAATTTTGTGATCGTTGTAAAAGAAGAGGACATGTGTAATATGAGTGCTTTAGAAAGAGGAAGAATATTGTTGTAGAATATCAACCTAAGGAACCACAATATGGTCCTATTGATATTATAGGAGAAACTCAAAAGTATTATGAGATGAAGGATAAGCTCAAAAATACTACCTTGATGACACATAACTTGTATGAAGGTGGTCATGATAATTTGTTTGTCACAAAATCCCACATAACTCATAATTTTTCTGTGGATTGTATCATCAATAATGGCTCCAAAAAGAACTTGATTTCAAGAGCCATAGTTGATATATTATAGCTTCTTGTAGAACCTCATTCTAGTCCATACTAACTTGGATGGAAGGATGAGGGTACCTCCTCCATAATCATAGAAACTTGCACCATGTCCTCTGTATTTGGCCTACACTATGTGGACAAAGTCGCCTGTGATGTGAATCCAATAGGTTGTTGTGGTCTAATTCTTGGAAATACCTACCAATATGAAATGAGATCTCAATATGATTATTTTAACAACATATATACCTTGCATCATGATAATAAGACACCTACACTAAACCATAAAATATTGCATTGATCTTCAACAGGCCACAGGACACACCAACACCAGTTGCATCAACTTCTCCACACAAGGAAGTGATTTCTCCTTAATTAGTATCTCCTCCTACTACTCTAGATACTCCTTTTGTTGCATATTTATCTAATCAACAACCTTTATCTTGACAACTTTTTTCAATTCAATAGGTTCCTATCTTGAAGCAGAATTTATAAATTTAGTAGTAAGCCATTGGTCCTCAAAAACTTCCTCAAGGTTGTTCTTGGGTTGGTAAGTAAGGAACCTCTTTGTGTTCTTGACATCATCAATACTCTTATCCATCTGACACCTAATTTGCAACTTCTGCTTCATCCAACTCGAGTTCTTCCAAATAAGCCCATTTTTATTGTGAAAGCATTGGATTCCAATGCTTCTATTATGGGGAGGTATGATGAGGACATAATGTGTCAAGAATAGGTTTATGTTTCTAATTTATTAGGACTAAAACTTAGTTTTATTTTTGCTTAATATTTTTTATGCCAAATTATAAAACATGATACTTAGTTGCTCATATTGGACATGGCAATAAAATATTCTAGATATGTTAGTTGGCAATATCTTCTAGAGGGATGTTTCTAGTTGGATTGATAATAATCAATCCTTGAAATAAGAAGGTCGATAAGAGAATATCTTCCAAATTTGGCATGTTGTTGCTATTTGAAAGGAAATGTGGTTGTAACCTATGCCTATTTAAGTACTTCTTATTAATACAATTATCAACTTCATGAGATTCCACATTATATTGTAAAGTCTAGTAGTATAGAAGTCATATCATGTGAATGTAACAACAATGTGAGATATTTTTGTACTTCATTTTGTGTTCGAATACTTTTTTTTATCATCTATACAAATATATTGAGCTTTTTTATTGGTTTAAATGCTTGATATGTTGTGTGATATTTGATAATTAAATATTTTTGAAATTGCTCATATGCTAAAAATGGTACCAAAGCATCCTCCACATATTGGTTTAAGAGAGTTATTTATTTTCATAATGAGAGAGATATTAATCTCAAAAAATATAACTTGTTTTTTAGAGGGCGTTGGTCAACGAATATCAATGGATTATTGAAGAAATTCAAAGAGCTATCGATAGTCTAAAATTCACTAAAAATATACAATAATGAAGGAACAACTATCAACAAGCCAAAGACCCTAGAAATGAGCAATGTTGAGCGAAAATATTCAAAATATAGATGAACATTAAAATGTGTAAAATGAGGCAAGAAAGGATGCATTAGAAGGAGGACAAGCACAATAAAACATGAAATAAGTGCAAGGAAAAAGAGAAACTGAATAAGATAAAAATAGATAAAAGAATATGGTCCAAGGTGGAAGAGCATGGTGAAGCATGAGAAAATGACCTGATGATAAGTAGTCATCAATATGAGGTGAAATAGCATGGTAAAGTTTGATAGGAAGACCTAAATATGAGTAGGTGAGAAAATATGAAGTAGACCTCAATAATGCTAGAAATATATAATAGTCAAATTAACACCCAAGTTAAAAGTGTTATAAGTTGGTATAGAAATATGTGAGAATAAGTAATTATTCTCTTAAGTTCTACTAGGATAGACATACTTGAGTTTCCACTCGTCCATGAGTCAAGTGAACTCTCAGTATAGTCTAGATCAGATTTGATGAGTTGTAATCCAATGACTCTCAATGATCAACTTTGATATTTATACAAAGTTGATCCATGGAATAAATCAATCAGTTCTATTTTGTTCCTTCAAATATTGTAATTATTTGTAGTTCTATTTGGTGATCAACTAAATCATTGGTTTTTTATGTTGAAAAATATTGTAACTTCATAAAATATTTAAGAAATAAATGCAACGTTTCTCACATCCAAATTAAGTGGACATTTTGTTATTAAAAAAAAACACCAAAGTCCTTTTTTTTTTTTTTTTAATATTTGGAAAACATCCCAAAAGGGATGCCACTTTCAGGTAAGACCCAACGAGGCAGGGGTATCCATTTCGCCAAAAATGCCCAGGACTCGGACCTGGCCTACCACCTTTGACATACTCAAGGAGCAAACAAACACACAAAACCAATTTAAAAATAAGTAAATAACAACAAAAATAATAAAATAAAATAAAAAACATGCTCCTTGAGTGTGTCAAAAACAAAAGCACAACCAAACACGCACAATAATATGAAAGAAACCACAACACAAACCACATAGAAAAACACAAGAACCACATAACAAAACACAAACAAGACAAAAACAACAGAACACTACAAAGACATAACCCAAAAAAAACATGAAAAATAAACACAACCAAAACCTAAAAAATAAAATAAATAAAATAAAAATAAAAATAAAAAACAACCAACAATAGACAATAAACAAAAACAAAAAACATAAAAAACACTCACACATAAAAACACGAAATAACACAAACAAAGAGAAACCCAAGAACAAGAACGAAAAAAACACAAGAACAATAACAAAAAACATTAAAAAAAAAACAAAAATACAAGAACAAAAAAAAACAACACAAAGAACACAAAAACAAAACAAAACAAAAGAACCCACCCACCTTAAAAAACTAAACAAAAAAAACAAAGAAAAAAGAAAGAAAATAAAAGAAAAGAAAAAAAAATGAACAAAACAATGACCTATCTAGACCAGAAGACTATTAAGGCAAGAATCAATAGAGGAAACAAAATAAAGAATAGAATGAGCTAGGGAACTAAAAAAACTGAATGAACCAAAGAGAAGCAAAAAAAAAAAAAACAAGAAGAAACTAGGTACCTTCAAAACTGGAGCCATCCAAAGAAATGATATAAAGAAGAGCTTCCCTAATTTGAGAAGCCCACCATATAGGAGGGTGGCCATAACAAGTAAGATCACCTTTGTCCAAAGCCCAATTAGCTAAAGCATCAACACTCTTGTTTTGATCTCTCGACCACATGATTGTAATCAACTTTCAAAAATCCCATCTAGATTAACTGAATCTTCTCAATAATTCTTTTTATTCTCCAATCCATCTTATGATGCTTATAAGGAGTCTTCAAGAGATTAATCATAAGTTGAGAGTCAGACTCAACTAACACCTTTTCCCATCCAACCTTAGTAGCCTCCTAAAGGCCTCTGAGGATACCATACCCCTCAGCAAGGTTATTGGAAAGAATACCCAAATTCTCAACAAAAGTAAAAACCAAGGAGCCATCTGAAAGTCTACCAATTCCTCCCACATCGGCTTTTCCGGGGTTCCCTCTAGAGGCTCCATCGGTATTGACTTTTCCAAAATCCTTAGGAGGAGGTTGCCAATTTCTAGTCCTATCCATCTTACTAATACTCACATTCCCTTTAAGTTGGTTGCCCTTAGAAGGTTTAATCTTCAATCTTTGCATCACTTGATCCCATATTTGGTGGGAGTTTTGGGGGTGATTAAGGAGTTGATGGATTGATTCAACTAAGTTGGCTATGGTCTTTTGCCAAATATAGTGAATATCCTTCCTATCTTGATTAAAAATTTGGTTGTTCCTTTCATTCCAAATATTCCAAAGAAGAATAGTAGAACCCATCCAAACTAATTGCCTAATAAAATGATCAACACCCTCTTGATTAGGCCAATCCCTTCAAAGCTATTCAAAAGTAAAAAAATTGGACCATTGTAAGCCAAGTAAAATGACCATTCTCCTCCATAGCTAAGAGGCTAAAGTACACTCAATAAAAATATGGTTGATATTTTCTACATTCTCTTCACACATTTCACATCTAAAAGGGCCATGCAAACCACGCTTCATAAGTTGCTCACCGGTAAGCACCCTACGATGCAATAAAATCCAATTAAAGAACCTCACCTTAGGCCGGAGCTTTTGAGCCCACAATTGAGAAAATATGTCAGAAGAATGGTTGGGATTATTATGGCATAAGGTCAAATAACCTTGAGCAACTAAATACTCACCCTTAGTAGTGTTGTTCCATCCAAAACAATCTTTTTCATGGGACCAAGAGAGGGATCTCATATGAAGGATGCCTTGGATATCTTGTCTTTGCCTTTCTGGGATTTGAATAGGCCAGTCCTCAATAGGGATCCAATATCTACCAACCTTTGAATTACCAGTATGGTACCGATAGTAATTAGCCACCTTTATCCAATTAGCTTGGTGAAGCTCCTCCATCCAAGGCCTCCAATCGAGAAACTGAGTTATCAAAGGCTTGTGACCATCCCAAGAATTTGTCCAAAAATTTGCATGTTGACCATTATGAATGATCCAAAATAATTTTTTCTTTATCAAATCCTCACCATTCTTAAGAACTGCTAAAATGGAAGAACCTTTGGTAGGAAGTTGATAGCGAACAAGGTCTTTAGGACTTTTGTTCTCAGCATATTTAGCATGGAGATTATTGGCCCAAAGAGCATTGGGGTTATGCAACATCCTCCAATATAATTTAGCAGCTAAAGATTTGTTGTTATTAATTGAATACCGGAATCCTAACCCCCTTTCACTCTTAGGAAGACATAAAGTATCCCATTTCACTAAGGCCCATTTTCTTTTCTCCTTAGTACCACTCCAAAGGAATCGATGACTGATTTGATCCAATTCTAGAAGAACAACCTTTGGTATATTCAAAATAGAAGAAACATAAATAGGAATAGCTTGAAGGATTGATTTTACCAAGGTGATTCTACCCCTAGAAGAAAGCCACTTGTTGGTCCACTTTCCAATTTTCTTCTTGACTTTGTCCAACAACCAATTCCAATATTTATTTTTTTGCCTTTGAATATTTATGGGAATACCTAAATAAGTGATTGGAAGAGAGGTCTTCTTATATCTTAATTTATCCAAGACCATGGATTCTTGTCTAGCAAAGTAGTGAAAGAAAATAACTTTAGATTTGTCTTCATTGATCAAATGCCCAGTAGCCTTAGAAAAACAACTAATGATTTTCTTAATATTAGAAGCTTCCTTAACTTTAGCTTTACCTAAAAGAGTAGAGTCATCCACAAATTGAAGATGAGAGATAGGTCTAGCTCCATAAGCAATGGTAACTCCCTCAAGGGTTTTGTTTTCCCTCTTTTTGGTTATAGTCCAACCCAAGTATTCAGCAAGAATGATGAATAAATAAGGGGATAGCGGGTCACCTTGCCTAATACCTCTCGAAGCTGGGAAAGATTGAGAAGGCCTGCCATTGATAAGAACTAAGTAGGAAACTAAAGAGATACATCCCATAATCCAATCCATCCAATCCTTAGAGAAACCAAATTGCCTCAAAATATTTATAAGGAAATGCCAATCCACTCTATCATAAGCTTTGGATAAGTCTAACCGAATGAACATAGAAGGATAATTTTGCATATCCATGGAATGGATGGCTTCCTAAGCAAGAACTATCTCATCTACTATTTGACGTCCTTCCATATATCCCCCTTGCTCTGGGGAAATAATCTTATGCAAAAGAGGCTTCAACCTTTCTACCATGATTTTAGTAATGATTTTGAGAAGAACATTACATAAAGCAATAGGTCTAAAAGCTGAGATATGATCAACCTCTTGAGCTTTTGGAACAAGAGTAATATAAGTTTTATTGATAACCTTAAAAATTTATTTGGCTTTCCTGGCTTCTTCCACCACCTCTAATAAATCAACATGAAGGATATCTAAGAACTCTTTGTAGAACTCAATAGGAAAACCATCAAGACCTAGGGTTTTCCCTTTTTGCATTTTAAAAACTACTTGTTGAAGCTCATTGATAGTAACAGGAGCAGTCAAAATAGATTTCTCCTCAAGAGTGATAAGAGAAGGGATTGCTTGAAGAACATTTTGTTGAGAAGTTGAGTCAAGAGGAGTAGCAACAAAAATATTGGAAAAGTAATCAACAACAATAGAGTTCATGCCATCCCAAGTATAAACAACATCTCCAGAATCTGATTTTAAGGAAGAAATAAAGTTGTGAGATCTTCGAGCTAGAAGATATTTGTGGAAGAAATTTGTGTTTCGATCTCCTTCTTTGAGCCATTGAATTCTATATTTTTGCTTCCATAATATTTCTTCTCTTTTTTCCCATTCCTCTAACTGAGTTGTGAGTTTAATTTCATCCGCACTTCTCTTCTCTGTGAGGCCATCTAAACGGATTTTCTTATTCAAATTTTCAAGATGAGCAATAACTTCATGTTTTTTTTATGAACATCCCCAAACTCTTTCCAGTTCCAAGTCTTGATTTTGGATTTAATATATTGCATTCTTTTGGAAAAATAGAACATCTTAGTACCATGCCTAGGTTTACCTTCCTTCCACCATTGTTGCACATGAGGTCTAAAGGAAATGTCTCTAACGCACATTAATTGAAAACAAAAAGGAGAGAAACTCACATTGGTTTTCCACATTTCCACCATGATTGGCCAATGATCCGAACAAGCATTATTAAGAGTCTTCACTTTAGGAATGTGACCATGGATTAAGAAATTTTTAGAGAGCAAAAACCTATCCAATCTCTCCATTATACAAGCTAAGCCTTGCCTTCTGTTAGACCAAGTCATAAGGCCATTATCTAGTTGGATATCCATAAGATGGAGGTTTGGAATATATTCACTCATGAGGTCAGTGCTTTTGTCCAAATTTCTATTTCCCCCCTTTTCTCATCCAGAGAGAGGATGGTATTGAAATCTCCTCCGATCAAGATCCAAGATTTAGGAAAATGAGAGATAATATGAGTAATATCCTTCCACTGTCTTCTTTTTTCCTCCAAATAAGTCGGGGCATAAACAGTAATGCAGAGCATAATCTAGTTGGAATGTCTACTTTGAATAGTTATAGCCAACAAACCCCAACTACCAACCATATGGTGAATAACTACCTCTTTTGGGTCCCAAAGACAAGCAATGCCACCCGAAGTCCCTTGGGAACTGAGGGAAACCACTTTTCCAGTGGCCAAATTTTACTAGCAATTAAGTCCATATCCTCCATTGACATATTTGTTTCTTGAAGGAAAACAAGATGTGGATGATTTATCCGAATCATTCTTCTAATTTCATTTTGTTTTGAAAGACTCCCTTTGAGTCCTCTAATATTCCAAGTGATGATCTTCATTAATACCAGGGCTAAAAAAGTTGGTAAGGGCATTAATCTTACCTTCCTCTACAAGCTTTTCACCTTCTTTTACCATATAATATTGATTGGTCTTGTGACCTACTTTTTGATTAGAATCCATCTTCAATTTTTTTCCCTCGTTTCTTGACTTATTCCAATTGAATCTGATATGGCTTCTAACCTTGAAGAATGCTCATACACAGCCAAAATTTTACTAGATGGTTCAATGGAGTCTATATTGGGACCTACATTATTTAAAGTTTTGACATTTGAAATATTGTTTTTCTTGTGTAAATTTTCTCCTTTTTTTTCTGTTGAAAACCTTTGATTTGTTGGTTTGTCTCTAAGTTCTTCCCTTCATATTTAAATTGTGTTTCTAAGATTTTAGGTTCCATTATTTCCTCTTCCTCACTTGGGACCTCATTTGTGGAAAGGATTTCAAACATATTAGCAAATGACTTTGATTGATCCTTCATAACTAGCTTTTTTGGAGTGTTCTTCTTCTTAGGTATTTGGAAACCTGCTGAGTTTATATCTTCTTTCTTTTTATTAGGAATTTTATTTGGGCAAGCACTGGACAAATGACCATATTCATGGCAAATTATACAATGAAAAGGAATGTTCTCATAGTCCACTACTTGCTCCCAAGTGTCTTCTCCAAATTGTAATGTGATCTTTTTAGGTAGGGGTTTGTCAAAATCCATTAAAACACAAATTCGAGCATAAATAATATGTTCAAAATTTTGAGTACAATCATTAGTCATCATAAAAGTTCCTAAAGAGTTTCCAATTGAAGAGAAAACAATAGGATTCCAAAATTCAATAGGGAGGCCAAAGAGTCTAACCAACATGGGAGCTATAGAAGGCATCTCTTCTTTGACTTTAAATTTAGTATGCGAGGGCTTCATGAAAAGCCCTGCCAAACACCAAAGTCCATTAATTGTTTATAAGACATGGCATATTTGCCAATGATTTTATATGACACACAACATATGAGACTTTCGTCTTCTCAATGGGTATTTCCTATTTAAATATCAACAATCGAAATATTGAATTTTCCATCTCAACTTATCTTGAAGCTTCTCCTTTTTTTCATCCATCGACGATTTAGAGAAGAATTTTGATTTTTTTTATATATATTCATCAAGTCAATGTTTAAAATATTATTCTCCTTTGTGAATACTTGAAATACTATTTTTTTACCTATTTTTGCATATTGATTCTTCAATATAGAGCATTAATATTGATAGTATATGGTGTGGTGCCTTCCCTAAGGTCTTCTGCAGCCTTCGCTATGCTTTCAAATCTGGTGGTGCATTCACTGACATCTTTTTTGGAGCCTCTCTGCATAGCACCATCCCTGACATCTTTCGTGTGTGCCAAAACCTGAAGTCCTCGACAACAATTGGTATTTTGGCACACCTCCCTTTCATCTTCGGCAAAATATAGGATTGTAATGCATCAAATACCTACGATTTCTAAGCCTTTGAAGGCTTTCAAATCTTCCTCGCTGCCCCTTAACGTCTCTTCTGAAGTCTCATTAAATCAAGTATAAATTTTAATATTTTTTTTTTTGGTTTTGAACTAATCATTCCTTGGTACAATAAAGTTTGTAGCCTTTTAAGGATTTAAATTCTTACCTCACTACCTCTTCTCTCATGACATCTCTTTTCTAAAATCCTTGGTAAATAATGTTATATTTACTTTAAGTTTCAAATCTTAGGGTTTCAATTTTTTTTCTCGAGTGAGAATAATACTTCTGTTCATTGTTTAAATTTGTAACCCTCTAGAAAAATTATTATATCCTTTTATTTTAGTGCCTTTCCTTTGCCACTATAAGAAATCAAAAGGATAAAATTGTAATCTCAATAAAAAATATTTTTTTGGGGGTTTTTAGGTGCAATATTTAGCACCTATTCTAAAAAATTCATAGGGGTGTATGTTGTTGTTTTGGTCATTACCTCTATAATTTTTATTTTGATCTTATTCCTATTACTATGTTCTTTAATAGAATTAATATTAAAATCTAATTCCTTTTGTTTTGATATAATTACTAGTTAAGTTAAAGATTGAAGAGCAACTTCAAGGGATAATTTTATTAAGAAAATATTCTTTTTTTAATTAATAGGATATTTCTTTTAAGTTAAATTTTTAATAACCTTAACAAGATCACTAAAAATTTATTTATCATCTATCTTCCTAGTATTGGACTTCTAATAACTTACAATTTCCCTCACGTAAGGGTGGGTTATTACAAAACCTATATTAAGATCTAGATTATTAGAAGCCTATGTTCCATATATCAATTATCCTATTTACTTATAGTTTACCTCACGTAAGGGTGAGTAATTGAGAAGAAAATATATATAGGCCTGAAAATATACAATTGGCCTATTTATTTTTATCAAAACTCCTCATTTACTTATAGTTTCCCTCTCGTTAGAGCGGGTAATTTGAGAAGCTTGGTATTTATTAAAGGTTTTTGTTTTCTTATTTATAATATCCATTGCATTCTCTAAATAATATAATTAAAATTAAAGGGGGGAATTATTGGTTCACTTAAAATTTCTTCTAACTATATCTTTTGTCTTGGTTCTTTACCAATTGCTTGGTTGTGCAAAAAACAATAGGCAGTGGCCTTATCATTTATAGAGGCAGAATACAGAGCAATAGTTTTGGCAAGTCAAGAAGCTCTTTGGCTTCATCAGATACTAAGAGAATTTAGTTTTTCACATGATAAACCTATTACTCTTTGGTGTGACAGTTAGAGCACAATTCATATTGCACATAATCCAGTTAAGCATTAGCGCACCAAGCACATTGAGATTCACATGCGCTTCATTCGACATCATATTTAGAGAGGGGAAATATACTTAGATTATATTCCTACTAAAAATCAAATTTCAGATATCTTCACCAAGTTATTTCCTTCTCCGTGTTACATTCATTTGCGAGAGAAACTTGGAGTAAAACAACTACATTAAAACAACACATGTCTTTCACCTCTCCTTTCTTCTTATTGTTGTATTCTTTGGAGGATGGTTTTTTCCCATGTGATTTTTTTATCATCTCTCCTAAGTATAAATTTTTCATGAGTATCTCATCAGGCCAAGTTGTCGGGACTCATTATTTTTTTTCATGAGGACAATATCCGCCATCTAAATACTTGCCTCTATCTTTATTTTTCTAACAGATGGTTTTTCCCAAGAGTTTTTTTCACCATCTATATACTGTAAATGAGTACCTCATCAGGCCAAGTTTTTGGGACTCATTATTTTTTTCATGAGGATAATCTTCGCCATCCGAAGACATGCCTCTATCTTTATTTTTCTGACAGATGTTTTTTTCCAAGTGGTTTTTTCACCATCTATATATTGTAAATGAGTACCTCATTAGGCCCTATTTTTGGGACTCATTTGTATCATACACCCCTAGTATCACTTAATGGGGGGTGTTATAATAAGTAATAATTCTCTTAATTTATACTAGGATAGACATATTTGATTTTCCACTCCTCCATGAGTCAGGTGAAATCTCAGTATAGTCTAGATCAGATTTGATTAGTTGTTGTAATCCAACGACTCTCAATGATCAACTTTGCTATTTATACAAAGTTGATACATGAAATAAATCAATTAGTTCTATTTTATTCCTTCAAATATTGTAATGCTTTGTAGTTCTACTCTTGGGAAATTCTAACAAAATAATGCCTAGAATAAGTAAGGGATATTGCAGGTTGGTACAATATTAATTTTTCTTTGTGAGCAAATATTGAAGATAAATATAACATTAGGTAAATGCACTTTGAATTATTAATTTGGAACATAAGTTAAATTTAAACATATTAATGTTTGATTAAGGAAAAATCTCACGTTGATTTTGTGTGAGAAATATATATTGGAAAGGATTCCTTAAGTGAATATTTAAAGGAAGCTTGCTAGAAATATGCAAAAGGAATTATTAAATGAAGGAAGAAAATGGATAATTTATAAGATATGAGAACATTTTATACCTCCAAATTTTATTATTGAAGTAGACAAAGGAAGAAAGTTAAAAAAAAAAAAAATTAATTGAAATTTGTTGAAAGGAATTTATGAATTGAAGAAAACTTATTTGAAATTTGAAAGGAAAGAGAAAATTTAGAGAGAAGAATTGAAAATGACATTATATATTATACAAACAATATAAAGTATTTTTTAAGAATACTTTTGAATAAAATTTAAAGAAATGTCAAAGAAATAAATATTGAAATAGGGATTTAAAAGACTTTCGACTTAACAATTAAATTGCAAAAAATAAATCATAATCTCTTTTGAAAAATACCATGGTAAATATAAATATGTTTATTTCAAAATCTCAATTACCAAAAAGATAAAACTTCACCCCTTGGAAATATATATATGAAATCAATACTTATTGTTTACCAACTTTGGGAAATAGTATCTAGAGATAAAAGCATTCCAAAAGAAGCCATAGTTAAACAAAAATATAATAAATAAGACACAAAATCATTGATGCTAATTACATTTGGTATATTATATGATATCCAAACACACATAGGTGAAGATAAAACTTAAATTAATGCATGGGATAAACTATGCACCATATTTGAAGAAAATAATAAAGCTACTATTTTGCACTTGTAATCACAATTTTATTCACTAAAAGTTCAATATGGTGAAAACATAGAAATTTTTCTTAGTAGGATAAAAAATTTGAAATCAAGGCTACAAACTATGGGAGAGAAAGTAGTAGAAGAATTTATTTTCCAAGTTACACTTAGAGCACTTCCAAATTCATTTAAAACATTGGCCACATCTCTTAAAGTGCTCTAAAAAAGTGTCATTTGATGAATTGGTTAATATACTTCAATAATATGAAATAGAAAACTAGGCAAGAGATGAAATTTCAAACACTGCTTTTATTTCAACAAAATAATAACCAATTAACACAAAAAAAATTACTATCTTATCATCATAGTATCATCATGAATGAAAAAGAAGATATTGTCATATATGTAACAAAGAAGGAGATATGGCCACATATTGTAAATACAATACATTCAATAAATGGAATAAAAAGAACCCTCCTCTCTATCTCTCTCTCTCTCTCTCTCTCTCTCATTTTTGGTGCCTTTTTTTTCCTTTTTTATTGTTGATGCTCTATTTTCTTCTGAGTTAGCCATTTCGATTTTCCTTAGAAATTTGGAATTCATTCTAATACTCAAGGGGGAATCCTAAACTAATATTTTTTAATACCCCTAATGCCTCATTTTGTGTTCAAAATATTTAAGTGTTCGAAACGACACCATTTTTGTAGCACCCATTTCTTATATACCTACCACCCATTTTTTTGTTTACATTTTATTTTTTTCCCATAGGTGTCTATATATTTATTTGACACATTTATTAAGTCATAAATGCATCAAAGAGAGGGTAAAATCTAGACATGGTAAATTGACCCATTAAGATGAGTTATTGACGGGGGACTGGGAAAAAAAAATGATGAAAGTCAAACACCCAGGAACCTTCAGAAAAATTCATTAAAATTCCATTCTATTGGCTGGAAAATGCATACAATAATCTCGGTTCCGACCTTTTCTTCATTAATCTTCAAATTTTCTTACACAAAAACAGCCCGCAGGCTTTACATTAACCAGAGTCTGGTTTTCTCTAACAGCACTCCTTTCCCCCGATCTCCAGTCCACCCCCGACTATTACAAAATCCAAGTTTTTTTTTCTAGGTCTTGGCCCTATATGCAATTAATGCCCCATCTGGTCGAATTTTTGAAATTAAATATGAAGTTCGCTTCCTCTGTTACAGTTTTCAAAATTCCTTCGATCAATGGGCAACTGCCCCGATCCGCTATGGGAGCTTGCATTAAAGACTCCCCTTGCCTTGCAACCGTCGTTTGCTAGACTATCCCTTGGGAAAAGTTGCATTGTTAGAACATTTAACCATGTCCGCTATATCTTTTCCCATGCGTGGGCCATCCATGTGTCCATTTTCTATTTGTCTTCAACCGACCGTGAAATCGTGACATGTCGTGATATCGCGACCATTTCTCCTGCAAGCCTCTTGCCTTGGTTTTCATCGCGATATCGCGATGAAAACTGCCTCCGTGCCTTAAATTTGAAAATCGTCGCAACATCGCGACGTCACGATATCATGACATCACGATATCACGACGAAAACTACCACTGTACCTTTGCTTTGAAAATCATCACGACATCATGACGTCGTGATATCACGACTAATTTTTGCCTTCGCCTTCTGGCCCAACTTCCACCATGCCTTAGTTCTTCTTCCCTTCATTAAATTTGCCTTCGCTCTTGCTTTTGCCTTTGTTTTTAACTGTTGTCGTGATATCGCGATGTTGCGATATCGCGATGTCGCGATATAGCGACAAAAATTGTTGCCTTTGCTTTTGTCCTTTGGACGTCGCGATATCGCGACGAAACACCCTCCATGCCTCTGCTTCCAAAAACTGTCACGATATCGCGACAAAAACTCTGACTTGCCTTAATTTCCTTTAGATGTCATGATTTCACGACAAAACCTTTGCCTTGAGTTTTCTGCCTTTGAGTTTTGCTTCTACCTTCTACCTTCCACCTTCGAACCCATGCATTATGCTTCCTGCCTTTGATCCTTACTTTTGATTTTCCGTTTCGCATTTCTGTCACGATATCACACGTCGCGATATCGTGACCATTTTTGGCTGCGTGCCTGTACTTCGCTTCTCTGTCGTGATTTCGTGACATGTCACGATTTCACGACCCTCCAACTTCTGCTTTATTCTTGCCAAACACTTCGAAACAGAACCAAATTTTGGAAACACTTAGAAAAATTTGGTTGATGCAGGATTGCTCTGCTGCCATCGGATGCTCCTGCATCAGACACCCGGGGTAAATAGAGAAGTGACCTTCACTTCTGTGTTGTTCGGTCCGTGTCTTCTGTAACACCTCCAGACACTTATCTGCCTTTGCAGACTACTCAAATCCCGTCTCCTGGCAAAAAAAAAAATTGCCTTCTACCAGACAAATTATGGCATTGCTACACACCTTCTCGTCCACTACCTGTAATGGCTTTAATTTGTGGTGCACTCCATCCTTCGTCAAGGATTACGTATTTGCACGACCATCATGCACTGCACTCCGATCAAACTGCCATGCCCTCCCTAACAGCAAATGGCAAGCATCTATGGGGAAAACATCACATAGGACCTCATCCTAGTATTTTCCAATATTGAACATGACTAAGCACTGTTCATGAACCCGTGCTCTATGGTCCTTCCGCAACCACGCAATCCGGTATGGATGCGGGTGTCTCCTTCTCTCCAACTGCAACTTAGCAACCATCTCCTCGAAGACTAAGTTATCTATACTCCCATTGTCTATAATAACATTACAGACTTTGCCTGCACTTTTGCACCATGTGCAAAATAGGCTTCTCCTCTGCTCTGGTTTGTCTTCATCAATCAACATGGTTCTCCTCACTATCATTGCTTCTCCTTTCTCAGCTTCTTTAGAATGTTCTGATTCAGCATCTTCCGCTACCACAACAGCTCTGGCAGGACCCACTTGTTTCTTGTTCACCCTCTCGAGGTGTTGGGGACACTCATATGCCCGATGTCCCTCTTCTCCACAGTGAAAACATGTTCCTTGAAACACTTCTCTTCCATACCCACGTCTATATCTACCTCTTCCTCTTGGGTAGCCATTGTTCTAAACTTGCGATTTGGGTTCCTCATCTTCCTTCTGATCCCGGCTGCTGCTAACCTCTTCTTTCTTCTCCTCCTTTCCTTCCTCTTTTCTTCCACCAGTATTTCCTCCATGCCCTCTTCCTTTTTGCTTGCTCTCAAACCTTCTGTTCAGTTTTTCTTCAACCTTCAGAGCAAACTGGTAAGCATCTTCAATGGTGCTCACCCGCACTAAGCTCAACTCTTCCTAGATACTGGGTCTCAGCCCATTGATATAATGGGCCACTTTCTCCTTGCTTGCTTCTAAATGGCCAGTTCTGATGGAGATTTTATAAAACTCCTCCGTGTATTCTTGGACAGTTTTATTCATCTGTCTCAAACTGTATTTTTCTTAGCAGATCCAACTCGTAATCTACTGGAATAAACTATCTTTTTAATTTTTTCACCATTCTATCCCATCTTGTTATATGTTCTCTCCCTCTTCTGTTTCGCTCCAGCTGCACTCCCTTCCACCATATGCTGGCATGACCCTTCAGCTTGGTCTTGGCAAATCTAACCCTCTCGGGATCTTCAACTTCTTCATACTCAAAGTATTCTGCCAGATCATTGATCCAATTGATCAATTCCTCCGGATTTAAGTTCTCGAAATACGTGGAAACTTCCATCTTTGGCCTCTTCCCAATATGGGATATGGATTTGTATAGTCTGGATTGTGCCGGATCTACAGCCTCCTCTTCTTCTTCAGACTAATTTTCTTCTTCATCTACTTCGTCTTCACTGTCTGCATCTCTTCTTGGTTCGTGCCCTCTATGCAGTTCTTCTTGCAGGGCTTGAACTTGCTGCTGTAAAGCTCAAAAATTTGCTGCTGCCATGCCTCTCCCGTCAATGGGGTTTCTTCTGGAAGGCATTCTATTCACTTTCCACGAGCCTTCCCATAGATCCTGGTGCGACTGCCTCACGTCCGGCGATCTGTCACACACTCAGGAACTTTCGGCTCTGATACCACTAACGGAGGACCAAAAAAAAAAAACGGTGAAAGTCAGACACCTAGGAAACTTTGGAAAAATTCATTAAAATTCCATTCTATTGGCTATAAAATGCATACAATAATCTCGGTTTCGACCTTTTCTTCATTAATCTTCAAATTTGCTTACACAAAAATAGCCCACAGGCTTTACATTAACCAGAGTCTGGTTTTCTCTAACAGCACTCCTTTCCCCCGTTCTCCAGTCCACCCCCGACTATTACAAAATCCGAGTTTTTTTTTTCTAGGTCTCGGCCCTCTATGCAATTAATGCCCCACCTGGTTGAATTTTTGAAATTAAATATGAAGTTCACTTCCTCTGTTACAGTTTTCAAAATTCCTTCGATCAATGGGCAACTGCCCTGATCCGCTATGGGAGCTTGCATTAAAGACCCCCCTTGCCCTGTAACCATCGTTTTCCAGACTGTCCCTCGGGAATAGTTGCATTGTCAAAACATTTAACCGTGTTCGCTATCTCTTTTCCCACGTGCGGTCCGTCCACATGTCCATTTTCTATTTGTCTTCAACCGACCGAAAATCACAACATGTCACGATATCGTGACATGTCGCGATATCGTGACCATTTCTCCTGCGAGCCCCTTGCCTTGGTTTTCATCGCGATATCGTGACGAAAATTGCCTCTGTGCCTTAACTTTGAAAATCATCGTGACATCGTGACGTCGCAATATTGCGACGAAAACTGCCATCGTACCTTTGCTTTGAAAATCGTCACGATATCGCGACGTCATGATATCGCGATCGATTTTTGCCTTCACCTTCTGGCCCAACTTTCACCATACCTTAGTTCTTCTTCCCTTCGTTAACTCTACCTTCGCTCTTGCTTTTGCATTTGTTTTTAACTGTTGTCGCGATATCACGATATCGTGACAAAAACTATTGCCTTTGCTTTTGTCCTTTGGACGTCATGATATCACAACGAAACACCCTCCATGCCTCTGCTTCTAGAAATCGTCGCGATATCACGACGTCACGATATCACGACAAAAACTTTGACTTGCCTTAATTTCCTTTAGATGCCGCGATTTCGTGACAAAACCTTTGCCTTGAGTTTTTTGCCTTTGAGTTTTGCTTCTGCCTTCTACCTTCCGCATTCGAACCCATGCATTATGCTTCCTGCATTTGATCCTTACTTTTGATTTTCTGTCGTGATATCGCGACCACTTTTGCCCTTGGCCTTTGTTTCGCGTTTTTGTCGCGATATCGCGTGTCGCGATATCGCGACCATTTTTGGCTGCGTGCTTGTACTCTGCTTCTCTGTCGCGATTTCGTGACATGTCACAATTTCGTGACCCTCCAACTTTTGCTTTATTCCTACAAAACACTTCAAAACAGAACCAAATTTTGGAAACACTTAGAAAAATTTGGTTGATGCAGGATTGCTCTGCTGCCATCGGATGCTCCTGCATCAGTTATTTTCCTTAGATCCTTAGTTTTCCTCTTAAAAATATAAGATCATATTTGAGCCAACCTTTCTATCATAAAATATTCTCCATTATTCTCAAAATCACTACCATTATATTGGTATTGAAAATATATTTCCAATGGTATAATTTTTATCTAATTTTAATACCATTTGGTCTCGCAAAGTGCAAAATAACTACACATGGTCTAGCAGAACCAAATTCAGGGTCGCCCCACATGGGGCGTAAATTTGGTAAGTTTAGCTTGTCAAATTCATGCCCTATATTTTATGGGGTATAAATTTGGCTAAAAATATTTTCCAAATTCATGCCCAATAAATTATAGAGCATGAATGTGGAATTTTAGGTGTTTTTCTCTCAAAATCCCCTCCCCTTATCGGCTTATTTTGAGGTCGACTCTTACATGCTGTGAAATTTCATTTTATCTCTTGTTTTGTGTAGACACCAAAACAACATCAATCTGATTATGTGATGACAAGCACTGATTGAATTGACATACATAGCCCCTAGGGCAGCCCCCAAAGGTTAAACAGTGGTCCTAACCACTCCCACATTAGTTTTGGAAGGTCAAAGGTCAATTTGGCACCTTTCAGGCACTTTGCTCCCTACTCGTTCCACCTTGGGACGATTACAAATTGGTATTCATCCCACCCTAGGACGATTAGCAACATTCGCTCCAGGATGGGGTGAATAGTAGGTTTGACGGGCAAAATGTCAAACCTTGAAAAATGGCAGCTCAGATCCACCACTCAACTCCACCTTCAATGCATGGGAGTGCGAGTAAGCATTTTTTTGAGCTCAAAGAGGTAGTCATAGAGGTAGTCATGGAACCATTAATCAGGGAGGAATATTCTCTCCCCTGACAAGGCATGATCGCCAAGTGGTGCCTCTGCATGCTCTTTCACAAGAGACCCTCTGGTCTATAAAATGGTGAGTCTTATCACCCCAAAAATGATAAAGCAGTAGCATTTGGAGCAACAGAGTGCTGTCAAATTACATCCTCACCCCTCACTTGTGCTTCTTACATCCTTGATCTCTCTTTTGGAAGGGAGGTTATTGGGTGAACATTGGAAGCGCAATCCGAACCTAGAACCCAAACATTTGGCCACAATGCCCCACCCACCCAATTTTTTGAAACAACCCCCTAGGATGTTTTGGACCCATCACAAGTGGATTGGTGTCAAAACAAGCCCCAAATGGTGGGCGTCCTGCCCCCGGGCGCCCCCCGTACTGCTGCAGTCCTAATTTCCCCACCCTGAAGTGATTAGAAATATGTAGTATATTTCTTCACTATTTATTTTTCATATTATTTTATGTCATTCATGTATGCTTCCATTCAAATTTCATGCCATTCTGATGAGTTTTGACTATGTTTTCATTGTTTTTCACCTTCATTGACATATAGGGAGCATCTTCGGATACAGGGCGATTGGGCCCAAATATGCATAATCCGACCTTTTGGGTTGTCTCAAAATTCCCTATTTTTCCTAACCCTAACTTTACAGGTGTTTTGGAGGCCTCTAGATGGGACATTTAGGAGGTTGCTTTTTGATATTTTATGACAGTCCTAATCATCCCACCCTGGAGCGATTAGAAATTTACAATAGATTTCTTGACTGTTCCTTTTTTAGTGTGTTCTTGATAGTGTTTGCATGCTTCTATCCAAATTTCATCTTATTCTAACATTTTTTTATTACTGTTTTAATTATTTCATGCATGCATTAACCGGAGGCCTTGGGGATTGCATATTTCCCTCCATCCGTAGGTGCTATTAATCATTTGATATTTCTTTGAACACATGATCTCAACACAAAATGGGTAGCAAGGAACTACAAATGCATTCATGCAAGCAACAGTGATGTTTGGTCCGCCCATTTCAAATGTGGGCACGCGGAATATCCTGAAGGGAAGCATACCATTTGTGGTGTAAAAAAATTATATCTAATGGTCCTAGCCCCTGAAAAGGGGGGAGATGTATTGTAACTTGGTATCAAAGCAAAATCAATAAAATTAAGGGCTGCACTTTACATTTGCTTTATATCTCATTTTAGTTTGTTCGTTTTCCCTTTTTCATGCACTTTAGTCCTTTGTTCATTTTTAGGACTTAGCGTTTCGTATGCTTTTTTTTGCACCACAACCGGTACGCCTAGGGGATTTCGTATCCTTGTGCTTTCAGTGGTGATCATGGTGGGACCACTGTCCCTTGATTTTGGGATCAAATTTTTGATCAAAATTTTATGTTTTTGCTTTCAGGTGTTAATCCTTCAAGCGTTGTACTGCTACTCGTGCCACCCTATGTTGAACACAGACTGGAATTCATGCCACCCTGGTATGAATAAGGCATTCATCCCACCCTATGATGAATATAGATCTACTATTCATCCCACCCCAGGACGATTAGCTCTCCGTGTAGTTTTTGAGCAGAGACTCAGGGGCATCCGGTGTGGGCAGAGAAGAGGTAGGTTGTCTGAACACTCTCTATAATTTTTTGTATCTGTTTCTATGATTTTTATGTTTATTTTCTTGCATAGGAAATTTTATTGCATGTTTCCTTTATTTGTGCAAGTAAAAATAACCACACACACCACGTGACAATATAAACATCAAGGAGTTGCTCGTAAAACCCCAACACTTGATCAAGACCAACGGTGGATTTCATCACCACCTTGGCTTGAGTTTTGCATACATAAACCTGATCGCGACTGTTGCTAGACATAAATCCTGATGAAATCTGACCAAGTGTAGCAGGGTTGATTCCCAACGCATGAGGATAAGTCTTCTATGGTAGGTGTCAAAAATAGAGTGATTCCCCTTCCGTACCGCCTATGTTCCACGTATTGTCCTGCTCTTGTGTACCAATAGTTTCCCTCACGTAAGGGCGGGTATATTGAGAGGTTCAGTATAATGTCCTTGCAGTGGTATATTGAAGGGATGACCATTTTGGGAGATATAAGAGCCCTCATATTGCATATACAACAAAATTTTCTTTACAAGGCTTTCAAAACAAAAATTAAAACACACTGAACCAAATTTAGGGCACACGTTTAATCCGTAAACGGGATAACCATTGCTTTGATTGTGTGGTCCCTTTTTTTTTAGTGTAGCATAAAAAAAAAAAATTGTAAAGAAGATAAAAATGTACACATATTTTGGAGAAATACCACCATGGTGTACACCCGTAGCCAAGCCCAATCATGGATAGAAGCTACGAAAAGTGTACAAGGGGGCACAAGTCACCTTCGCTATAGCCCCAAGGACTTGGTCATACCACCTTGGCGGTCTGACCCACAAAATAGTCCACATCATACCATGACGGAATGGGACTATAGAGGCACCCCTTCGAGGGGCACTCTCATTCAACATAGACCCTTTCAGGAGGAGTCCATACACGTGGCACTCAACATATATGGGAGGGCTCCCTTAGACACTCATTATGAGTGGCCACCATGCGATGAAGCGCTAGAACAACATAGGGTCCATAAGGAAGGGCCACATGATTACATCATCCCTCCTCTACCCCTTATTACTATCAAAAACAATAGGCCAAATCCAGAGCACAAGGCTCTTCAGACAGGGTGAGCCAACTCTGCCTGCCCCTTTCACATATATGAAAGGGAGCACGAGGAGAACCACTATATTCTTCAAGAGCAATACACAACGTGGGAGAAATCTGCCTTCGCACCTACTATTTATCAAGATCACCCACTGAGGCCAGAGCCTCAAGTGAATGCTGCTAACCTCGATAGAGGGAAGTGACATATAGATATCTCAGATCACCATGACCGAGATAGATGTGAAGGGGAGGCATCTAGGCCTCCTAGAATCAAGACGATGAAACAAATCAACTTGGAATTTGCCAAACATGCTACCCATCGAGCGCAAATCATGCAGCTTGAGCAAGACCAACAATAGTTAGAGCACCTATACCACCTTAGCAAAGAGTGCATTTAGCGTTAGACAGACAAGTTGCTCCAAAACACTATGCCTAAGAGGGTCTCAACCCATCGCACACATAGGACAGAGTTGTATGAGAGGCACAACCCCTAGAGCCAATGATGGGCACCCTTCACGGGCACCCACCCATGTTTATAGGTCACGCCCAAGAACTCCTCAAGAAGCCTATGAGGAATTTGAGCAAGAAGAAGAGCGGGCTAAAACGCCCTACCAAGGTAGGGGGTGCTATCCGGCTACCCCTCCATAGGCCTCAAGTTCCTCGTAATTCACAATGGGAAAAAACCAAGGAGGAAGAAATCAAATATTTCGATGCATACAAAGTGCTACTAGAGCACTTAGAGTCTGTGGAGACCAAGAATTTTGGGCCCCAAAATCCCACTTTATGCCAGCTCTGCAGTCACCCTATGCATCCTTTAGTGCCTGCACCCCCATACCCTGAACACTTTAAAATGCCTCAATTGGAAATATTTAGAGGGGATGAGGATGCCCAAGAGCACGTGACAAGATTCCTAAGCCAATGCTTTGGCATTCAAGACAACAATGCTTTGTTTCTATGAACATTTATAACCACATTCGTAGGCCCTGCCTCGAATTGGTTTACCTATTTGTCGAAGCATAGCATCAGCAACCTGGACCAGCTAGTGGATGCGTTCCTCGAATGTTTTGCCTTCAATACCAAGAAGAAGACATCATTAAGTGACCTAGCTAGCCTCAAGAAGTATGAGGAAGAGACCATGGTGGCTTACAAAAATTGATGGAGGACATTGCTTTCAAAGCTACCTTACCTCCCTCCCATGGCCGACCTAACCCAAATGTTCTTAAAGAGTTATTTGAGGCCGATCTTCATGCTATTACAACTACAACAATACACCACTCTCGAGGAAGCTTTGGCGTAAGCCAGAATCATAGATGAGATCAAGATACAATATGGTGAGATTGCTAAGCCATGCAAGAAAGAGTGGCCCAAAAATACCAAAACTGGGTCAATGCAACCGAAACCCGTCGTGGTCAATCAGGTGTCTATAAACATACCTAAGCCTACAAAAGCAACACAGCCCCCAAAGGCTAATTACCAGGAAGTTCCTCTTGAAACCTATGAAAAGGAAAATTATAGGCAAGAGAAAAATTAGTAGCATCACCCTAAGTGACAATTCACACCCTTCATAGAGTCTAAAGACTCCTTGTTTAACTGCTTGTCCATGGCAAATCTGATAAACCTACCAGAAAGTCAAACTGTAGACCCCAACGTGCAAAAACCCAAGGGCTATACGGAAGACTTGTACTATGGATTTCACTGGCAGAAATGACATGACCTTTACGCATGTTGGAAGTTCAAAAGCTTAGTGCAAGACCTAATAGACAACAAGATACTAGCAGTGGATAATCCCATGGCGCCAAACAACCAACAGATGAAGGTCTTCAAAGACCCCCTACCTACCCATGATGCACAGGCAAAAACCCTTCAAGTCAATGAGGTGACACAAAACTGCCCCATGCAGGGGTATGTAGGGATGATAAGCATAGTGACTCGAAACAAGAGGTACCCAAGCACAACTGCCCTCGCAGCAGCTACAGGAGAGGATCCATCAATGTCACAACCTCAACAACACCCTACACAACCTCCCCCGCCTAGACTAGTGGCCACGATTTAGACTAAACTTACCCAAAGTTTAAGGACCATGTCAGCTAGGCTCTCCATCTATGAGCTCATCCAACAATCACCGCCCCATCGGGAGGCTCTAATGGAGATACTCAAATCCATTGAGCTATAGCCCCATGAAGCAGACTCTTTCAACAACTTTGTGGGACATGTAAAACAATGTACAGAACCAGTCATCACCTTTAGAGAAGACGAACTGAAATCGATGATTAGTGATATGGCGGATCCACACCTACATGTCATTGCATGGGTCAACAAGATTCCATTTAATAGGGTGTTGGTGGACACTGGCTTGTCCAAAAATATAATCACAACATCGGCATTGAAGCACCTCAAGTTGCCAACATCTCACATTGTGGCCTCCACCTATACTCTTCGAGCATTCAATGACGCGATATGCTCGATGGTTGGCATAATTTTCCTACCCATCCAAGTGGGACAAAAGACTATTCCTACATTGTGCCACATCCTAGAAGGTGAGATGGCCTACAATATTTTACTGGGCCAGCCTTGGATCAGGGACATGAAGTGTGTCCCTTCGATAGCCCATCAATGCCTAAAGTACACATACGAAGGGCAAGTGCATGTGGTCCCGATAGACTTAGAGCCCTTCAAGTATTGCAATACGGTGTAGTTGATGCCACAATCGACCCTTCCATCGACACATTTGGACTTTCAGTTGAATTTGTCCAAATAGGTTTCGATTCTGCATACATCCCCGCTATTAAGTACCTCAAATCCCTAGTCAGGTCCATATTCATCGTCTGGTCCTTCACCAACGATGCCACCTACGGTGGCCACACCGAAGGACAATGGGAAGAAACCCCTAGAAGAGGCATCGCCATCAGTCTCAACCATATGTACTAAATAGGTGCCTAACTGAATGGAAGTCGAGGTGCCTAGTTCACACGACATGGAGTGGACTCAGGAAGAACTCCCATTCCCTCCCCCTCAACCACCAACGATCACCATTGATATGGCCAATACGAGCCTGGGAGAATATCTAGTGCAGAAAATTGTAGTAACATCCACACTTGAGTCCATGCAGGACATGGGGAGACCTCGCCTCCCCATTGATACTATTGTCCCTTTGGGCTACCCACCAAATAGGACAAATTTTGTATATGGGGGACTTGACAATGACATTGAACCTTACCTGCAAGAGGAAGAGGACGAAGAGCCCTTTACTGAGAATATCAACTATCTTTCCAACCTGAACTTCACTTTGAAATACCCGGGCCAATGTAATTGGCATGGATATGGGTTAGGTAGATATGAACAAGGGGTGCACATTCTTTGTCAACCAAGATATCAGATGTCGTATGACAAATAAGGAGTAGGGTTCAACCACCCTCTGCCCCTTGACATATTGGTAGAGAACATGCAAGGCCTAGGGATAGGCAACAAGGATGGGTTTGCACAAGATCCATATGCCAATCCTAACACAATGTACACATTGGAGGATTATCTCCCATTGTTAACAACCAAGCTTGTTGACCTCAACAACCCTTTCCATTCGATCGAGAAAGGATAAATTTCGAGGACTCACCAACAAGAGGGATATAGACAAGGTCAAGAAGGGTCTTCAGAATACGAGTCAAAGTATGAGGTAGCACCTTGGGACCATTTTGAGTCCGATAGCAATCACTCACAAGTGATGCCCATAGATGATTATTAGGAGGACTTCATGGCGATGTTCCCCTTGAATTTTCCAATTGAGCAAATGCCACCTCAAGAGAATCATATCCTCCCGCAGAGAGCAAAACAACCCCGATGGGACCAAATTAACTTGCTTGAGCAGAACGAGCCTCACATGCCGCAAATAGTTGTTGGAGCCAAATAAGGCCTATGGATATCTGGTAGCGATTATGAAGACGAGACTGAGATGGCATATCTCAATCATATGCAGCAGCAGCAATACCCCATGGACATTGACGACATGTTTGAACAGCTAAACATGGGGCCAAGGCATAGGTGGCATTTGAACCAGGCATAGTTGGACCAAGTGTTGCATTCGCAACTTCAGGCATACAGAGATCACCCTCCGCCCAGAGACCCTATAGAGCCATCAGTGCCAAGGGCAGACCCTATCCTTTTATATGCACATAGGGCCGATCCATTTGTGCCAATACCCATAGAGCCAGATATGGAGCACAAAGATCACCACGGATGTCCGAGTCACCACCCGCATGGTAATGGAGACCAAATTCACTTCATCAACATGATATCCATTGACTTAATCGCCCCCATATACAATCTAGCCGATCCAACATGACCATTGTATCTAAAACTAGATGGCATAGATTGGGATCGCGCTAACTCGCCACCATCTCCATTAGAGTACTGCCCTTGCGGTGAGATGCTTCATTTCACCCCAATACCAACTGAGGATATCTTCCATGCTGAAGAGGAACCTAACGTTCCAAACGTAGATCTAAATTTAGCAACTGGTATCCACCTGATTCTAACTCCACACCAATTGGAGGACGGGTCCCACATGTCAGTCGAAGAGATGACTGATGTAGACATCAGCTCTGATCCAATGAATCCGTAAATCATCAAGCTAGGGGTAATTATATCCCTCAAAGAGCAAGCTGATTACATTGCCCTTCTCAAAGATAAGAAGGAGGTTTTTGCATTGTCCTACAAAGACATGCCGGGGCTAGACCCATAGCTAGTCACGCATAATCTAACGCTTGATCTGACAGTCAAGCAAAAACTACGTAATATGCACCCAACAATAGCCTTAATGGTCAAATACGAGCTAAAAAATTTGTTGGATGCACAGTTTGTCATTTGTGTGGATTACTCACCATGGCTTTCCAACATGGTACCCATCAAGAAGCCTGACGGGAGGATTCACATATGCATCGATTTTTGAGATCTAAACAAAGCGAGTCCCAAGGATGATTTCCCCTTGCCTAGAATCGATGCATTGGTAGACACTACAACAGGCCATGAAATGCTTTTCCTCATGGATGGTTTCTTGGGATACAACCAAATTCGTATCAATCCTGATGATCAACTCAAAATGGCATTCATAATGCCTTGGGGGACATTTTGTTATAAGGTCATGCCCTTTGGCCTTAAAAATGTTGGCGCCACCTACCAACACGCTATGACATACATCTTCCATGATCACATGCATAAAACTTTGGAATATTATATGGATGATCTGTTGGCCAAATATCTTTTGTGCCCAGATCATCTCGATGACCTAAGCAAGATCCTCGATTGCCTCATCGAACATAAAGTCAGACTAAACCCCAAGAAGTGTGTATTTGGTGTCACATCTAGAAAACTCTTGGGTTTCATAGTCTCAAAATGAGGAATCAAGGTAGATCCAAACAAAGTCAAGGCAATCCTTGAAATGCTTCCCCCAACCACCATCAAGTAGCTCAGAAGCTTGCAGGGAAAGATCGCATTAATCAAGTGCTTCATAGCGCAACTATCTAACAAGTTTTGACCCATGAATAAATTATTACACAAGGGGGTAGCATTTCACTGGGATGACGAGTGCCAGTCTGCCTTCGATGAAATTAAAAAATACTTGGCTTCGTCGCCAGTATTGGCACCACCTAGACCAGGAGTTCCATTCTATTTGTACATCTTAGCTACTGAGGTGTCACTGGGCGCCATGCTAGCCCAGAAAAATGAACTACATAAAGAGCAGGCTACTTACTATCTTAGCCACACCCTAGTCAGTTATGAACTTAACTATGCATACGTCGAGAAGCTATGCTTAGCAGTGGTATTTGCCACCAAAAAGCTATGCCACTACATGCTGAGCAATATGACATATGTTGTGTCTAAGGAGAATCCATTTCAGTACATGATGAGTCGTACTTATCATAGTAGCGGCACAGTGAAATAGATCATGTTGTTGATAGATTTTGACATTGAATTCATTGGACAAAAGTCCATCAAATGTCAAGTCATCACCAATCAACTAGCAGAGGCTCCTCTCGAAGATGATCAGCCTTTGACCATAGAGCTACCCGATGATGGGGTCTTCCATGTCTCAAAATCGCCAGATTTTGATGAGCCTAAGTCATAGGCCGATATAACCTTATTTTTTGATGGTTCTAAATGTGAGCAAGGGGGTGGCGCGAGAATTGTATTCTTCACACCGCAAGGGGATCCATAACCTCTATCATTTAAACTTGATTTCTCGTGCACCAATAACAATACCGAATACGAATCCTTGTTCATAGGTCTTCATACAACCATCACCATGAACATCAAACGCTTGAACATCTTTGGTGATTCGCTATTAATTTTCAACCAAGTAAAAGGGGTATTCCAATGTAAATGCCCAGTTTTGTAGTCCTAAAAAGCCCTTGTAGATAAATCCCTGGAAAAACTTGAATGGTATGACATCGAGGCACTCCCTCGATCATAGAATTGTTTTGCAGACAGTATGGCCTCCTTGGGGTCACTAATCCTGCAAGACCCTTCTGGTGAGATGACAACCATTCAAGTCAAAACACTATCGCAATCCACGATGGAGCATGCAATCTCTAACATAATGCCAAGAATCCACCTGATCCAGATTGAACCATCTTAGGATAGGTTCACTCAAATCCATGATGGCTTGAATCATGCCAATTGGGGGTCCTTGTTCTCCCCTATTCCCATAAATAGAAACACCACACTATTCTTACAAGTTTGTTCCTGCTCAGCTTTTGCTAGGGATGAACTGCAAAAGAGATTGATAGTTCATACCATCGATGTTTCTGATCAGCAAGATTGGTACACACCCATAAGAGACTACCTCAAGCTAGGTAACCTCCCACTTGGATTGACACACGCCATGAAAAGATCATTCAAACATAAAGCGGCAAAACATGTCTTTCTAGGAGACATTTTGTACCGTCGAAGCTATGAAGGGATCCTCCTTCATTGCTTGGACCAATAGAAGTCCGCTTGGGTGATCACCCAAGCACACAATGGTACATGCGGTGGCCACTTCAACGGTATGGCCATCGCAAAGTGCATTCTCCACATGGGCTATTATTGGCAATATTTAGAGCGAGATTGTTGTGCGTATGTAAGGAAGTGCATGAAATGTCAACACCATGCTAATTTTACACACGCACCTTTTCAGGCCTTGCAATCGATCCAATCGGCTTGGCCATTTTCATAGTGGGGCTTAGATCTAATCGAAAAGATCTCCCCTGCGTCGTCAAGCCATCACACGTTTATCATAATGACCACAAAGTACTTCACCAAGTGGGTGGAAGCAATTTCGCTTACCTCTACAACTGGACCCCGCATTGTGGAGTTTATTTTAGATAACATCATATGTCGTTTTGGTATTCCATACAAGATCATATCGGATCATTTGACAACAATGTACAAAATTCAGCATAATTTTTTGACACCTTATTATCCGTAGGCAAATGGGCAAGCAGAGGCATCAAATAAAATGCTAGATGTCATCCTTAAAAAGATAGTCACAGATAGTCATAAGGATTGGCACATTTAGATCCCACTTGCCTTGTGGGCTTATCGCACCAGCATTCAGACGCCCACTGGGGCAACTCCATTTTTGCTGGAGTATGGCTCTGAGGCAATCATGCCTCTTGAGTTGGAAATACCTTCCCTGTGGATATCAATGCAAGAGTTCATTGATTATGACACTGCATGGCAGGCCCAATTAGACCAGCTTATGTTGCTCAATGAATGTCATGTCAATGCTCTCGAGCATTTATGTATCTATCAAGAGAGACTTAAGAAAGCATACAACATGAAAGTTCACCTGAGGGACTTTCAGGTTGGTGAGTTGGTCTTAAAAGAGAACCAACAAAATTCTAACTTGTCACCCCATTTAAGGTATAAGTTCATGGAAAATTGGTTAGGTCCTTATGTCATCGATAGTAAAATAGGACCTGGAACATACCGGATCACCTCTATTAACGGAATCAAGGAAATCAAATCCTTTAACATCAATCATTTGAGGTCATTCCATGTTTGAAAGAGTCATGGCCCACCCCAAAAGCTCTAAGGATTCCCATAATTGCTTGGTCAACCTAAAACACCCCAAAGGTATCAATAATCTCTTTGGTCAAACCAAAAGCTCAAAGGATTCCCAAAATTGCTTGGTCAACCTAAAATGCCCCAAAGGTAACCATAATCCCTTTGGTCAAACCAAAAAGCTCCAAGGATTCCCACAATCGCTTGGTCAACCTAAAATGCCCCAAAGGTATCAATAATCCCTTTGGTCAAACAAAAAGCTCCAAGGATTCCCATAATTGCTTGGTCAACCTAAAATGCCCCAAAGATATCAATAATCTCTTTGGTCAAAACCAAAATATCCAAGGATCCCCAAAATCGCTTGGTCAAACCCCAAAATGCCCCAAAGGTGCACATAATCCCTTTGGTCAAACCAAATGCTCCAAGGATTCCCATCATTGCTTGGTCAACCCAAAATGCCCCAAAGGTATCAATAATCCATTTGGTCAAAACCAAAAGCTCCAAGGATCCCCACAATCACTTGGTCAAACCCCAAAATGCCCCAAAGGTATCTATAAACCCTTTGGTCAAACCAAAAGCCCCAAGGGTTCCCACAACCGCTTGGTCACCCAAAATGCCCCAAAGGTATCTATAATCCCTTTGGTCAAAACCTCCAAGGATCCAAAAGAATCCTTTGGTCTGCACCCACTCGAGATAAACCAAACATAAAGAATTTTCAAAAATAATAAAATAATCAAAAATAACAAAAAAAATAGCATCTCACTTTCATACATAAACTTAAATCGAAACACAAAAAATAAACTACATTAGGCATCGTACACATACATTGCATATTTGTTGGTCATACAGGTCAAAGGAACAATAGACTGTAATTACTCAACAATTCCATCATTTCTCGCATTTTTCCACTTTGTAAATAATCCAGCAAAAATAAATGCCCTTCGCATTTTTGCCATATTATAATCAGTTGTTCGCTAAGGTCGTTAGGGTTTTTCATCATTCAACTGGCTTTAGATTTATAGTCAAAAGCTGTACACAGTCAGACATATTTTACAAAGGTAACATTTTACTTGGATCACACCTTGTTACGTAGCATCCCCACACAAGTTAAAACACATAAAAATTCCCAAGTTGTGTGAACGGAAGATGAAACCTACAAAGCAATTTAGGGTATCATAGGTGAAAGGTTAGTCTATTCATATCCCTGTGCGAATGGTTCGATAATGCTAAGAATTGACAAAAGGACACGCTCTTCCCCATCCAATTCCCCATAATAAACAATGGTTTTCACCACTAACAAAAATCCCAAAACACCTTTGATCCCCAAGGTCGTAAGAATTCGTAATACACGTTCTTGAACAGGATAGGTAGTCATACCTAAGGCCAAAAGGATCAATGCCATTACATAATAATATCCCAAATCACATTTGGTCCCCCAAGTCGTAAGGATTCATACTACATGTCCCTGAATAGGATGTGTAGTCATCCCCAATGCCAAAAGGATCAATGCCATTACATAATAATATCCCCAATCACCTTTGGTCCCCCAAGTCGTAATGATTCATACTACACATCCCTGAACAGGATGGGTAGTCATCTCCAAAGCCAAACGGGATCAATGTCATTCACAAGTCAATAACCTACGAGCTCAGCTTTGAAATCCAAATGCAAAATCAAAAATCAAAATAATAATAGTGGTTATCACCACTACTCAAACCCCTTGCTCAATGAGAAAAACAAAAAAAGCAAAAAAAACAGTAATTTTAATCACTATGTAAGAGAGCAAGTATCCCAACAAGTTGAGCAACCAAAAGACGCCTGAGCTTGAATCCTTGGAATTCTCAGCATTCAAAAAATCATTTAGGTGATCCTCATTACGGGTTTGGTGGATAGCCTACTTGGTAATGGCGGTATCCTAAACGCATGATGATATGTCTATCACATTAGCTTTACGTGTGAGCAGACCAATGTTTGCATGTGGATGAGCTAGCTTATGGTACCTTAGATTATCATGTGGATTAATCTTACTAAATACAACAAAATATTTAGTGGAGCTAATTAGGTGATCCTCAGTACAGGTTTTGTGGACAGCCTACCTGGCATTGGCGGTATCCTGACAAATACCACGTTAACAAATTCAATCGCACACATAGGGATGTGAAATAACATGGTCAAACTCATAAAAAAATACCACACACACACACAAACACACATATATATATATATATATATATATATATATATATATATATATATTACACACGCAAAGTCATCACATAGTACAGAAAGCCAAAAAATCCTGTATAGTCTATGGTGCCACCACCAAGTTATCAACAAATCATTTCATCCATTCCATATGCATACATCATATAATTAGAAACATCGCATTCATAATAACCCATGCATACATCAACTAACTAAATGTGCATAAAATAAACAATAAATCACAACAAGTGTATAACAAAAATAAAGTCATGTATATATATCGCCAAAATGCCCATAGGCTATAATAAGTCGATCCTCTAACCTCACAAAAACATCAAAAACCCCAAGCCTAGGGAGTCGACCACCATGATCACGCAGGATCGATGCGACTGGAACTACCCCTAGTGGTGTGGGTCCTATGGGACCTCTTAGGGTGACTGCTGCCAGTGCCTACATCATGCCCACTAGCACTACCCTCACCCATGCACCTACAATGAGAGGAAGCAGACTGCTCAGTCTCACTATATCTTATTCAGCGCAAAGATCCACCTCTAGTGAGCTCAAGTAACTGCCCATCAAGGCGGATAATATCTGCCTCCAACTCCAATCGATGTCGGACCCAATCCACCTCCCTTCGATGGTACACAGCCAATGCTTCATTGTGCTATGCCAACTGAGTGCATAGTAGATCCCTCTCCCATGAAGCATTTGTGTCCCCATCCCATCGGTGGTATGTAGCCAATGCATTATCCCGCTCCACCAACTGAGTTCGTAGGAGATTCCTCTCCTGTAGTATCTCCCCTTGCTCCTCATCTTGTCTCTACAGTAGATCCTCCAATCATGCTATCTCAGTGGGATACCTAGCCTCCATGTCCCCTGGGACTTCCTGAGGCATGGGTATCTTCGGGACGACGGGATGCTTCGACACCCACTGCTCTGGAACGTCCTATATATCTGGCTACTCAAGAACCCCTAGGTCATCCCCAGTAAATTCGTCAACCTCCACCATATCTGCATCATATAACGGAGCTCCCCAACCCTCCCTCGATGCCTCCACAACCTCACCACCTACTGTTGCCACATCCACACTTCCTAGAAGCCCATCACCCCGCCATTGTCGCATCGTCCACCACTAGTCATACTCTACAGTCACCTCGATGTTGTCCACGTCAGGGACATCGATCACTACACTTGACTCCTCACCTAATGGATCAATGATCAGCCAGGCTAGAGTCCTCTCATCGCCCCGATGTCGATAGATCAAAGGCTCACCAGGAAATCCCTAGTGCACCCCAAACTATTGAGTCACTCAAACGTATGGGAAGTACTCCTGCTTGGTCCCGTATCGCCCGATCAGCCACCTCCTCCTACATGCCCACTGAAGCCACTCCCCAGCCTCAAGCCAGACTAGACAGTCCTAGTATGGATGCCATATCACCTCCCTTGGAGCAGGATGTAAGAAGGCATCGACATAGTGCCCTACGACACCTGCCCACCATCGACTCTATGCCTACTCCTCTGAGCTCTGCCATAGAGCAACATAACTAATATCCCTGTCCACCATATCTGCCCGAGTGGTCCAATGCAATCCTTGTGGCTACTCAACAGCTATGTGTAGCCACCCCCAGCACTGCAACAAGTAGCTGCATCCAATTCCTTTTCGCCTCTAGTAGCGTACCTTGTACAACTCATCATAAAGTTGTGCCAGTAAGGTCTGACCCCACCTCATAATCAATGGCACTGAGGTTGAACACTCCACAAGTATAAACACCACCTCAAGCAGGTTCCAAGGGAACCCCACACCTGAGGAGTCGAGAAGCAGCATGTTGGAGATGAGAGTCATAAGAAGTGCATGCCTCACCCCCAACATGCCCTTCTCTAGCTACCACTGCACCAAAATCCTACCAATCAGAAGTCCCCCTCTGCCCTCTCCACTGCCTCATACATCACCATCTCTGCTGCATGCCCAAAGCACCATGTCAACACTGTCGTCCATTGATCATGAGGAGTAGTCCGAATGGGCAGCCCATCTATCGAAATCCATAGAATCCGATAAACGTCCTCCAGAGTCACCGTCATCTCCCTTGTTGGGAGATGAAAGGTGTTGGTGTAGGGATCCCATAAATTGATTAGGGCAGTCAGATATACCCGATCCCCCACCACAGGCTCTAATCGAGTCACCTTCTTGAGCCCAAGGGCATCAATCCACTCCCAGTCCACCATGGTCAGTGCCTCTCGTGCTTCAGAAAATACCGTCGGTTGACAGTACCAACTCTTCACCACCTACAAAACAAAAAACACAAAAACATTAAAACATGACAACAAAAATACTCTGTACAAGCAACATTAACAAAATGTATAGCAAAAACATTCTAAAATTCAAATAAACTATACAGACACAAAAAAAAAACCACTGTACAGACAAACAAATTACAAAATTGCAAACTAGGGTTTTTAACCTTATTTTGAATAAAAAAACAAACAAACAAAATAACAACAATTTTAACCTAGGGTTTTTAACTCTAGTTTAAACAAAAAAAATCAAAAAACCCAAAAATATCAAAATTTGTAACCTATGGTTTTTAACTCTAGTTTAAACAAAAAACAAACAAACAAAATAACAACAATTTTAACCTAGGATTTTAAACTCTAGTTTAAACAAAAAAAAAAACAAACAAAATAACATCAAAATTTGCAACCTAGGGTTTTTAACCGTAGTTTAAAAAAATAAAAAATAAAAAACAAAACAAAATAAAATAACAACAAAACAATTAAACTAGGGTTTTGATCTTAGTTTAAACTAAAAAACAAATTCTTTAACCTAGGGTTTTTTACTCTAGTTTAAACTTAAAAAGCAAAAAACAAAATCAAAAAAACATTTTAACCTAGGGTTTTTAACTCTAGTTTAAACTAAAAAAAAAAAAGCAAAATCAAAACAAATTCTTTAACCTAGGCTTTTAACCTTAGTTTAAACTAAAAAAAAAAACAAAAGAAAAAAACAAAATAAAAAATTTAAAAAAAAAAACTAGGGTTTTGATCTTAGTTTAAAACAACGCAACAAAATACAAATACATAACAATTAAACTAGGGTTTTGATCTTAGTTTAAATGAAAAAAACGAAATATAAAATAAATTACAATTTTGAACTAAAATAAAAACAACAAAATAATGCGTAGGAGCATCTACTAGTCTTGCCTCGGCTCTACCACTCGACAATACGGTCTGTGCACTCATGGTATCCATGAAATCTTGACACCGCTCCGCTACGCAGACTTGAACTCCTCCTCCTCACAGCTCCAAATCGCAAGAAAAAACAAATGCAAATGAGCCCAAGACATAGTTTTGGCCCTTATATAGGCTTTTAGGCTTGTAATCGTTCCACCCTGGGATGAGCACTCTAGTTAGCACTTGTCCCACCATGGGAATATTACAAAACTAGTATTCGTCCCACCCTGGGATGATTATAGAGCAAGAAAATCAAAAACCGCAAAAACTGCATCCAAAATGCCCCAAAAATAGTAATAAAATTATCGAGCAAAGGCACCTTTGTGCCTGTGCTTCAAGGCCTCCAAAATTGATGTTGGGGTCACAAATCCTCACTATATTACTCCCTAAGAAGGCTACCATAGCCGGACCGCTCCACGGGAGGAAGGATTATCGAGAATTTCATCCCCAAAAGGTGTCACAAAAAGGGTCCAAACCCACCCAAAAATAGCAATAACATTGCCGAACAAAGGCACATTTGCGCCTGACGTTCTTGGCATACAAAATAGATGTCAAGGCCACAAATTATCAATATTCTAATCCCTAAGAAGGCTACCATAGCCGGACTGCTCCACGGGAGGATGAATTTTTGACAATTTCAGCTCCAAAATGCATCACAAAAAGGGTTAAAACCCACCAAAAATAGGTCAAATTGTTGGGAAACTGCATAAGTGTTCAAAGGCAAACAACTTAAGGCACCCTTAAAAAAATCATTTTGGGTCAAGTGACTCATGACTTTTCTCATTTCGATCATTCCCTCATCGATTCGTCGCTTAAGGGGGTAGTCACACTTATTCACCAATCAACAAATACACACCCAATCAAGGAAATGGCATGCATTCAAAGAATCATTGACAAAGAAAATCATACTCCTTCCTGGGGTAGTAAACAAGCAATTATCACAAGCTGATCGAAAACATGGCATTCTCCCTTTGGTCAAACCAAAAGCTCCAAGGATTCCTACAATCGCTTGGTCAACCTAAAATGCCCCAAAGGTAACCATAATCCCTTTGGTCAAACCAAAAAGCTCCAAGGATTCACACAATCGCTTGGTCAACCTAAAATGCCTCAAAGGTATCAATAATCCCTTTGGTCAAACAAAAAGCTCCAAGAATTCCCATAATCGCTTGGTCAACCTAAAATGCCCCAAAGGTATCAATAATCTCTCTGGTCAAAACCAAAAGCTCCAAGGATCTCCAAAATTGCTTGGTCAAACCCCAAAATGCCCCAAAGGTGCACATAATCCCTTTGGTCAAACCAAATGCTCCAAGGATTTCCATCATCGCTTGGTCAACCCAAAATGCCCCAAAGGTGCCCATAATCCATTTGGTCAAACCAAAAAGCTCCAAGGATTCCCACAATCTCTTGGTCAACCCCAAAACACCCCAAAGGTATCTATAAACCCTTTGGTCAAACCAAAAGCCCCAAGGGTTCTCACAGTCGCTTGGTCACCCAAAATGCCCCAAAGGTATCTATAATCCCTTTGGTCAAAACCTCCAAGGATACGAAAGAATCACTTGGTCCACACCCACTCGGGATAAACCAACCATAAAGAATTTTAAAAAACAATAAAATAATCAAAAATAACAAAAAAAATAGCATCTCACTTTCATGCATAAACTTAAATCAAAACACAAAAAATAAATTGCATTAGGCATCGTACACATACATTGCATATTTGTTGGTCATACAGGTCAAAGGCACCATAGACTGTAATTACTCGACAATTCCATTATTTCCTGCATTTTTCCACTTTGTAAATAATCCAGCAAAAATAAATGCCCTTCGCATTTTTGCCATATTATAATCAGTTGTCCGCTAAGGTCATTAGGGTTTGTCATCATTTAGCTATCTTTAGATTTCTAGTCAAAATTTGTACACAATCAGACAAATTTTACAAAGGTAACGTTTTACTTGGATCACACCTTGTTACATAGCATCCCCACACAAGTTAAAACACATAAAAATTCCCAAGTTGTGTGAACGGAAGATGAAACCTACAAAGCAATTTAGGGTATCATAGGTGAAAGGTTAGCCTATTCATCCCCCTATGCAAATGGTTCGAGAATGCTAAGAATTGACAAAAGGACACGCTCTTCCCCATACAATTCCTCATAATAAATAGTGGTTTTCACCACTAACAAAAATCCCAAAACACCTTTGATCCCCAAGGTCATAAGGATTCGTACTACACGTCCTTGAACAGGATGGGTAGTCATCCCCAAGGCCAAAAGGATCAATGCCATTACATAATAATATCCCCAATCACCTTTGGTCCCCCAAGTCATAAGGATTCATACTACACATCCCTGAACAGGATGGGTAGTCATCCCCAAGGCCAAAAGGATCAATGCCATTACATAATAATATCCCCAATCACCTTTTGTCCCCCAAGTCATAAGTATTTGTACTACATGCCCCTGAACAGGATGGGTAGTCATCCCCAAATCCAAATAGGATCAATGCCATTCACAAGAAAACAACATACAAGCTCACCTTTGAAATCCAAATGCAAAATCAAAAATCAAAATAATAACAATGGTTATCACCACTACTCAAACCCCTTGCTCAACAAGAAAAACAAAAAAAGCAAAACAAACAGTGATTTTCATCACTATGTAAGAGAGCAAGTATCCCAACAAGTTGAGCAACCAAAAGACGCCTGAGCTCGAATCCCTAGAATTCTCAGCATTTGAAAAGCCATCTAGGTGATCCTCATTACGGTTTTGGTAGACAACCTACCTGGCAATGGCGGTATCCTAAACTCATGATGATATGTCTATCACATTAGCTTTGCGTGTGAGCAGACTAATGTTTGCATGTGGATGAGCTAGCTTATGGTACCTTAGATTGTCCTGTGGATTAATCTTACTCAATACAACAAAGGAGTTAGTGGAGCTAATGAGGTGATCCTTAGTACAGGTAAGGTGGCCTTGTGCATGTAATTCGAGTGGCATTGTGCATGTAATTTGTGTGGCATTATGCATGTAATTCGAGTGGCATTGTGCATGTAATTCAAATTGGCACTATGCATGTAATTCCGGTGGCATTATGCATGTAATCCAAGTGGCATTTTGCATGTAAGCCAACCTTGGAAGGAAACTCTTTAAATACCCGAAAAGGCACCAATGTAATGATATTTTTGAAAATTAATGAAGTGTTGAAGGAGGTTGCCCCCTCTAAGAGGCCTGCGATTCTATCTATTGTGAGATTGTTCCTTTTAAGTAATTTTTGTTATCATATGCATTTAATTCTGAATACTGTTATAATGTTTCTATGAGAGTGTGTTTATTTCCAAGAAAATGTGTGAGAGTGTGTTTATTTGAGTTGAGAGTGTGTTGTTTAGTATATTTTATAGTAGGATCTTAACAAGTGGTATCAGAGCACTTTCCAGGGCCAAGTTCTGCTGCAACTACAACAATTCTTGCCATCCAATCTGCCTATTAGGTATAAATTCTATGTTTTTTTCGTTCCTGTTTTTCTTTTAAAAAAAATCCAAAAAATACTGTGCATTTTTTTCTAGAAAAAAAAAAAATCATTTTAGTTGAGTAGGTAAAAACCCTATGCCGGGGGTTTTAAAATATCGCAAAGGATCTGTCGTTATTGGCTAAGCTAGATAGCCCATAAAGCGTCTAGTGAAGTGAGGGGCGATCATGCTCCAATACCCAGGCCTCAAACAGAACTCTCGCACGGACTTGAGATCCCATGTATCTTCGGGTATATCGGGAGACCATATAGGTTTAAATAAACTTTTAGCCATTAGGAAGCTTTTTGGCCTTGTATTACTCATAGTCTACGGGACACAATATCCTAGACGATTACCCTCTTGTATTGTTAGAGAGGCAGGTAGTGTGCTCAAGGGTATGTATGGAATCCTCCTTGAGTAGTGGCCTAAAATATTGGTCCGAGCACTATTGTTCGTCATTGTCGATATAATAGAGGGCCTATGGGTGGTACATACTTCTCTACCTAGCATTCCCTGGTTTTGTTAAAAATTCAACCTATAAAAAAAAAAAAAAAAAAAAAACCAAACCTCCCTATTCGTAAACCTACATTTCAAATCCCCAAAAGTGAGCATATGAGAAAAGAGTCCTCTACTAAAAAAATAATAGAAAGTACATGCATTCAAGATAGACCATGAGGGTGAAACTTAAGCTGACATTCTGGAGAATAACAATCAAATTTACAATGGCAGTCACAGTCAGGTCAGTCAGGTCAGAGAGGTCAGCACAGTCAGGTTAGAATTTACAGCTTTCAAGGTCATAACAGAACTATCATAACAGTCACCTGTAAAATACAAATAATCTTGGGGCTAGTGAGGTTAGTAGTGTTAAAGAGACTATCAGGACTGGGCCAACCAGTGAGAGCACGACACGAGGCCAGTTATAGATAATGCTCCATTACCCAAATGCTGCTTTGTAGCTCAGAATCAAAAA